>JARQOC010000007.1:172764415-172829574 GCA_033576535.1 Allobates femoralis
AGTGCAGTGTCACATCCTCCCTGACTTCATGTCTCTGTGGCGCCCCTGTGGACCGGTCACCACTAGAAGTCACAGCAAGTTCGATAAGTTCAATCACCCCAAACACACACCCAACACACTCCCAATCCCAAGACTAGGGACTCTATGCCCAGCAACGGGATGGAGGGAGGAGACAAGTGGAGGGTGGGAAATTTAGACAGGACATGGTTAGGGGAGGAAACAAAACTAGAAAACACCTTATTTAGTTAGTCAGTTGAGTCCAGAAGTTCAGTGAGTGCAGTTGAGACAGAAAGAGAGGAGAGAGCTCCATCACTGCATGAGACTGAAAGGACACTGACCCGGTGGCCTGTACCACCATGAGGCTGGTCCGGGTCCTGGGCTGAAGACCGTAGAGAGAGACAGAAGGAGTCCTAGGGACATGGATAGTGAGCAATCCATCTGTGTACCCAAATTGGCAGGAAAGCTGAAGGACTGGGGAATAAACCAGGGTGCCGGCTCTGAGGTGGCCAGGATAATCCATGCTCCAACCATGAAACCTGGCGGGGTGTGGGGTCTTTATGTCCCATGACCCAACCTCCGGTGCACCAAAGAGAAGGCCGCTGTACTAGTGCTAGGGGACCAGGAAGGTCGCCCATCAAAAACCCATTGCCGCTGGATCATAGCTCACGGGTGGAAGAAACAGACAAAGAAGCCCATGAAAGGAACACGAAAGGGGGTGATATGGATGAGCCATCCCATCTGCTATGAAACTACCGGAGCCACCACTGCACTGTCTGTAAATTGAACATCTGCCGAGAAAGCAAAGTAAACCGGGTTGAAGCTCAGCATTGTGTGCGACTGTCATTTCTGCGCCTGAGCAGAGGTAGACTGATTCACTGAGCCAAAAGCAGGAGCATGCCTGAGAGTATCCCCAAATCCTGACAGCAGCCAGTACAGCCCCGCTGGCCATCCTTTCCTCAAATCATCTCCATAGACTTCACGGTTGCCCTGGGGACCCACTCTTCCTGTGGAGAGCTAAAACCATCCATGCTGCTACTCCCATCATCCCCAGAGGTCGTGACTGCAGCAGCAGCTATACCGGTCGCATCACACAGGTGGCGTCACGACAAAACTTTTATTTTTGCTTTTACTTAATTTTCATCCATTTTCCAATTCCCCTTTTTTAACTGATCAACCGAGGAGGGGACCACGAACTGGGTCACGCCACCATGACATCCCACAGCCCCCGATGATGACGAGAGGGCTCGGTTCCGAGTACCCCACGGTCCCTGCCCAGGGCGAGTCATCTCTCCCTCTGTGTGATCAAACTGTCAGGCAGGCTGTGCAGGAGCATAATCACCACCCACAAGTGATGATAATGGTTATCCTGGGGCTTATGCTTATTGATGAGCCGGGAGCTTCCACTAACATCACTTGTGGGCAGTGCTTATGCTCCTGCATGGCCTGCCTGACAGTGTGATCACACAAAGGGAGTGAAAAAACTGTCAGGGAACATGTGACACTGCACTGCAGGAAGTTGGTAAAAGTAGAAGTGGGGGACTGAGAATGCAGGGAGGGGAGAAGGGGAGCTGAGCAGTAACTCTGCAGGGAGGAGAAAAGATGGGGCTGGAGACCTTTGTAAACATTTGGACTTCCCCACCCCTGAAACCAACATCACAGTGACACTTTGCTTCAGTGAGGGTCTTAGGAATTGCTTGGAGCCTGTCAGATTGATGATTCCCTATTTGAGGATCCCAGCAAGCACTGGGGCACTCACACAGGACGTCATCCAGCAGGAAATAGAAAAAAAAAACAACCTCTGTTAGATATTGTAGAGAGGGGACGATAAGGAATTGATAAAAGAAGTATATGACACAATAGCTTAGATTAGAGTGATAAATTAGATAGGGGGTTAAGAGGAATATTGCTAGTCTCAGACTGACCATTTAAGAATGGTACAAGAGAATGGCATATGTGATGGCAAGCAAACAAATTACCGTATATACTCGTGTATAAGCCGACCCGTGTATAAGCCGACCCCCCTACTTTTGCCCCAAAACCTGGGAAAACCTATTGACCCGTGTATAAGCCGAGGGTGGACCCCAGCACAGGTATACAGCCCCCAGCAGTGTGGTATACAGCAGCCCCAGAGGTATATACAGCAGCCCCAGTGGTATATACAGCAGCAGCCCCAGTGGTTAGTATACAGCAGCCCCAGAGGTGTATACAGCAGCCCCAGTGGTAGTATACAGCAGCCCCAGAGGTATATACAGCCCCAGTGGTACTATACAGCAGCCCCAGTGGTAGTATACAGCAACCCCAGTGGTAGTATACAGCAGCCCCAGAGGTATATACAGCCCCAGTGGTACTATACAGCAGCCCCAGTGGTAGTATACAGCAACCTCAGAGGTAGTATACAGCAGCCCCAGAGGTATATACAGCCCCAGATGTATATACAGCAGCCCTAGTGGTGTATACAGCAGCCCCAGAGGTATATACAGCAGCCCTTAGGTAGTATACAGCAGCCCCAGTGGTGTATACAGCAGCAGCCCCTGGGTTGTATACAGCAGCAGCCCCAGGGCTGTATAAAACAGCAGCCCCAGGGCTGTATACAGCAGCAGCCCCAGGGGTGAATACAGCAGCAGCCCCAGGGGTGTATACAGCAGCAGCCCCAGGGCTGTATACAGCAGCAGCCCCCGGAGGTATACAGGCCCCTCCATCATGATCCAGGGCCCCCCTCCCCCTTGCGCGGCACACCTGTAAAGTAAATCATACTTATCACTGTCCCGCGCTGTCCCGCCGCTTGCCGACATCACGATCCCGGGCTTCATTCCGCGTCTTCCGGCCTCCGGCTTCCTGTGGTCGCGGGCAATGACGTCATTGCCCGCGACCACAGAAAGACGGAAGACGCGGAATGAAGCCCGGGATCGTGATGTCGGCAAGCGGTGGGACAGCGCGGGAAAGTGATAAGTATGATTTTACTTTACAGGTGTGCCGCGCAAGTGGGGGGGCCCTGGATCATGATGGGGGGGCTTGTATACCTCCGGGGGCTGCTGCTGTATACTGTATACTCGCGTGTAAGCCGAGGGGGGGACTTTTCAGCCCAAATTTTGGGCTGAAAAACTCGGCTTATACGCAAGTATATACGGTACATTACAAAGAGAAATTTGGCAATACAGAAATACAGAGCATGATCACAAAACTATTTAAACATTATTACTTTACCACTAAATAACAGTCACCATCAGCGTTCTCTTAACCCCTGTTCCCTCTGTGGGGTGGGCATCAGCATCACTGCTCTTTCTGTCGCTGTCGGCAACTTTCTAAAGTATCCTAATCAACACATGGGCCTTAAAGGGAGTTGTGTCACAATCCACTTGGCTACAAGCTCAAATTAGTGGATAACTTTCCTCACGTATCATGCTGGAAGCCGTCGCCTCCTGTATGTATCGTCCGTCCTCACTTAGTGGTGTAGGTCTGGAAAAGAAGCAACAGCTTAAAAGCACGGTTCTCTGGTATGACCGGATCATCTCATGGGTGTGATTAGGAATCCTCCTCTGAAAAGGGTCACAGACTTTGGTGCTTGACTGTTGGCCCTTCGTCCTCCTCTGGGATGACGGTCTTCACTGCTGGACCATCAGTGCTTGATCTTTCTCTTAGCTCTGGTCATAGATATTTGGCTGTAAGCCTGCTCAGCTGGTCACACAACCGCTCTCTTTGAGGTATATATTCTGACTCCTCCCCTTCACTGCTGACCTGGCCTTTAATATATTTGATAACTGCTCCACAACTGTCATCTGACCCAACGTCTCTTCTGATCTCTTTCTTCAAGCTAATTCCTATCTTGTTACTTGATTCTTGGTTGTTCTTCTTGACTAGCAGATGGCGATGCTCTCCCATAGATACTGCAACATTTTCTTCTGATGTTCCTACTCCCTTACATATGCAGAAAACTGATAATATTGCTGGAACCACCACTGGACGTGGGCTATGCTATCTCCTGGGTTTTCATCTCTGGGTTTATGAGCCAGCTGGTGCAGTGAAAGCATGTTATATTCTATAGCGCTGTAAAAGGAATCCTAGGAGATGGCACAGACCCTGGCTCATCCACATTGTATGTCTCTGTAAAACATTGAAGCCATAAGGAATACTTCACAGCCCCACACTTTTACATGGTTGTTATTTATAACTCGGTAAAACTTGGAGCTTGTACAAAGCCAACTTTCTTGAAGCTACCAATTGAATTGCCATATACATACAACAGGGAAGGACTAGCACATTTAGGCAATGGCTATTTTGTGTGGTTTTATGTGTGGTCTCTGGACCGAGAAGCCAGAGGAAACTTGATATCAACTTGCAATTGCCTGCAACATCAGTTCAATCTCGCTCTATTTATGTGTTGTGTGAAATAGAATAAAGTGTCATAGTGGTTGTTACGAAAAAAAATCTCAAATTTTTGACTCATGAGACCCTGTCTATTAGGTAAGGCCCTTTGGCAATTGCAGGGTCTAAGATAAGGGGAGACAGGAAAGAGTCGGTGCAGATCTAAGTGCAGAGAGTTGTAATCCCACAGAGTTTATTGGAAAGAATAGGTTCTGCTCAACGTTCAATAGCCTTTGTGTACAGCATATAGGTCCTCTTAGTGGTGCCTATCCATGGATTAGGTAGTACCTGGTATGCAGCTAGACTCCGGATCAATCGGGCTTTCCAGTCTGCAAGTCTCTCAGCAAATTTTTTCGAACAAGGATATTCAGAGGTTTTTTACAGCTCTCCCAGAATCAGTCGGAGGATGCTATTCGTTTTGATGTTTTATTATGTGATAAAAGTTAGTAGTAAATAAGGTGCAATCATCAGTAGTGATGATTGAACCTTAATGACTATTAACTTTTATCACATAATAAAACATTGACTCATGAGACCAAAATATATATATTTCCACTCATTAAATGTCCAGTCCTCGTAGTGTTTGGCCCAAACACATTTTGCTGCTATCATTAGTGGCATATTTTTTAGCAGTTTTACTGTACAGGCCTGCTTCTTGCTGTCTCCTCTGGACTAAAGATGTAGAGATTTGTCCTCTACTTAATTTCTGTACATCATTTATGAGAGCTGTTATCTGAGGGGCTGTCAATTTGCGGTTTCTGAGGCTGGTTACTCTGATGAACTTATCCTCTGCAGCAGGTGTACTTCTTTTTCTTCCTATACTGAAGAATTCTTCATGAGAGACAATTTTATCATTGCAATTAAGGGTTTTTATGACTGCATTGAGGATTCCTTCAATGTTCTAGCATTTTTTATTAACCTTCATTGTCTTAAAGTAATGATCTTTAATTTCTCTTTGCTTATGTTACCATATTTTGGCTTAGAAGAATTGTGTTATAGGGTTCAACACTGTATGAAACTGTGTTCCAACAGTTCTGATATAAAACAGAAAAGATGGCTGGTGATGCCACGAATGAATATCTGACAAGGAATACATGTTCAGTGCAAGTCATTCCAGAACTGTGTAAAACTATTGCCAGAGTAAACAGGGAGTACTTTGAAAGATCTAAGGTTTGACTCATTGTTTCCATATGGCTGACTTTATAATTTCATGCCCTAAGGGTATGTGCTCACGGTCTAGAGGCGCTGTGTCTTGAAAGCAGTACCTCTGGACCTGAAGGAAGCAGTGGGTGAGTGCAGGGAGATGGCAGCCGCCCTGTACTGACCATCTGTGGTTGGGTGCTGGATAGTTTCTCCCTGCTTGCACCCGATGGTGACCGCTTCCAACTCCACCGCATGAACTGAACATGCTGCGGATATGCAGAAGTGCGGCACCCTGCACCGCAGCTGAAATGATGCTGCGGTCATGTGAAGCATAGTGGGCATGGAATTTCTGCAAATCCCATCCACTGTGCTTCTACTGTACAATCCAGTGTTTTGGATGCAGCGGCAATACGCTGCATCCAAAACGCTGCAAACCCTGACCGTGAGTATGCACCCTTCGTCTGAATCTTTAATCTGCACACTCCAATAAAAGCAAGTAAAAACATAAACAGGTGTGTCCAGACATTTGACCAGTACTGTAATAATCTTTATTTATATAGCGCCAACATATTCTGCAGCGCTTCACAATTCAGAGGTTCATGTTCACACAATCATAAGTAACAGTTATCAGAAAATACAATACAATACTGTACATGTACACTGAAATATGAATCTTCCAGGAACAAACTAAAATTGTTCCAATGTGTCATCTACTATTTGTCCACCACTGGTCCAGAGGCTTCTTTCTTGCAATAAATGTATGTGCCCATCTACGTGTTTTTTCTATCAGGATGTAGAAGGCCCCTCATAATAGAGGCGAGGGCAACACAGGTGCAAAATATTGATGAGACAACCAGTCACATTATTATGATTTTATATCAATTTTCAGCTTTTTTATTGCACATTTTTATTCAGGATGCAGCCAAGCTCATTGGGATGTCTGCCCTGTGGGGTGCTCTCATATCTCTGGGCAGCCCACCTGATGTAATAGTATGGGCGTAACTAATATGCGGAAAGTCAGACATTGTGCATCACACGTACCTGTGTGACTGGCACACTATGCAAACCTCATTTATGTGCATATCCAATACCAGCAACCACCCCCTCCATTATGTGGTAGGCTGAGAGTGGTTGTCTCATTAGTATTTTGCACCAGGTTTGCCCCAGCCTTGGGGGGCCTGTTGCATCCTAATAATGCATTTGAGCTTGTATTGGTTAATGGCTGTTTCCGGAGAGTTTTTTTTAAGTACTTCACCTTGACAAAAGTTGCACAGTAGTTGCATCTGTTCACCTTAATAGTACATCATATCTATACAAAAAATCCTAAACCTTTGGTCTTTAAATAGATTATCCCAGAACAATAATCCATATTTGCTATTATATTTTTGAAAACCTAATTTGTGTGCATGTCTAATATTAAGCAACCACCCCCTTCCATGTTATGGTTGGCTGAGAGTGGTTGTACCCTGTAATTCCATATTATCTATTACACCCACAACCTGTCCCCTCCATACATCTCTGACTTGGTCTCCCGATACCACCCCTCACGCAATCTTCGCTCCTCTCAAGAACTCCTTCTCTTCTCCCCCCGCATCTCCACCTCCCACAACCGCATACAAGTCTTCTCTCGTGCATCCGTCATACTCTGGAACTCTCTTCCACACCACATCAGACACTCCCCTACTCTGGGAACCTTCAAGAAAAACCTGAAGACCCACCTCTTCCTTCAGGCCTACAACCCACACTGAGACCTAATCCGCTGCACCATCTCACCTCTCCCCCTCCTACTGTCTCCCATCCATCCCCTATAGACTGTGAGCCCTTGTGGACAGGATCTCTGCCCTAATGTACCTGTATGATTTATTCGCCGTTATTTATGTTCTCGTCCTTGTTCTGTCTTTACACATGTAAAGTGCTATGGAACCAATGGTGCTATATAATTAAATAATAATAATAATAATAACATTTTGGCCAGGCTAATAGACTTTGAATGAAACAGTGGAGGCTTGCGCTCTCAATTCAATCCCCTGTAAGCTGAGGCATAGGACCCCTGTCCTAGTGATTAGTAGAGATCCCAGCATTCGTACATTTATGACCAATCCTGTGGATTGCTAATGAATGGTTTACATGGAAAAACCCATTTGAGATACAAAACAAGCTACTTTTAACATAGTGGAACATTTTATTTGCATTGATTGAGATTCCTATAATGTTTGATTTATGTGAAGAATTATATGTATCTTAGAAAAGTTACAAACATTCTGAGAATACTGTTCATGAATAGAGTGATGAATATGGCCAGATGAGCTGAGAGTTTTCAGGGCTATTGAATCTTCATATAAAATTCAATTTGAAATATGAAAGGGTCAGGCTGGTCTTTAAAGTTCCTGTAGGATCCAGTGGTAGCCCCAAGCTCACTTGAGTCTCCAAAACATGTATAATACAAAGGGAAATAGGCTTTACTACATTCTGAAATCTTAGAATTTTACTGGCAGTTAGTGAGTGGCAATTTCCAATATTTTGTATGTGTTTGGAATGAAATGGGTTATACATGTATTAATTCTTTAGTGGAGCTTATGGCAGAACTCAGTGTTGAGCAATGTACATCCTTTCCTATAACTATTGGGTAATGTGTACATAATAAGTACAAAATGGCAAAAAAATCAGAATTTGCGAAACTAAATGATCATAATCTAACATTGGACTCTGTATAATATCTTGATATTCCCTATATAATCCATAGTCAAGTTGAATTTACCGAAGGTGGAGCATAGGCTACGTGACTTTGCACTGTTACAGATGAGGACTTTAATGAGAAACATTGATTTTTACCTTGGGTACAATTTACTTAGCTAACATCTAAGAGGTAGAGAAAAACTATTTCTAAAATTTAGGATATTTTTCCAGCCTCATGTCAAGTCTTACAAACATTTTTTTTAAGTCCCGGACAGCAAATAGTCTTTTGTTGACTAAAGTTCAAGTATATGTCCCCTCAATGCATTATCCCCTTAATGACCAATGACGTACATGTGAGGAGCAGGTGTCAGTTTCGGCATAATGACGGACTATGTATTTCATGCATTAAAACTGTAAGTGTGTGTAAACACCTAGCGACAGTTCGAGGCTGGGAAATGTCACTAACAACTGATCGGCACGAGAAGAGGTGCAGGGACCCATTTCATCGGCCCTCATACTTAGATTGCTGTGATCAATCAGTCAATCTGACTGACCAATCACATCATGTTCATTAATCAAAAGGAGAAAAAAGTGGAGCCATATTTGCTTGAGATGTATAGTAAAAGTTATATCTTTATTTAAGAGACAGACTATAAACACATATAGTGTAAAAATTCTGGTACAATTCATTACAAAAACATGGCACAATAATCCATATACATAGATGGATGCACAATTAATTTTTCATCTGTTAGCACAAAAACAGGGTAGTTAATAAAAACGCTATCTGCGACGTTTAGTCAGAGGAGGTAATAGCATGTTGAGACAGCCAGAGTAATCCAGGTATAGATTGGCAGCTCAAGAGTCAAATATTGCAACGTCCCATAAAGGTGCATATAGTAAAATACATTGAAAGTGCAATCACATACAATGACTCCTCATGATGAAGCATATGCCTATTTAAGCAAGCGAAACGTACGTATGGAGTCTGATATGGAGGGATTGATTCTCCTTATCCTGCACTATAAAATAAAAATTCGGTTGCGCCACACTGTTTGCTAAAGGCAGAATCTCCGTTATATTAATTCCTCACTCACCTTGTCTGGTTGTGCCATCTCTGCACAACCAGATTGTAGGCTCAGTGGTGAGGAAGGGATCCGAGACCTTTGCTCGCCGGTTCCTGGTTCCAGAAGGAGCGCCCAGCTCCAGCTCGCTTCTCCGGGTCCCGTGATCAATCACGTGTCTATTGTGTCAGCCAGGTCCTTGTGTACAAAGCTGCTCTCTTCCACCACACTCCCCATAGGGAGGATAAGGTAAGGAACAATATAGAAATGGTGGTATTTAGATTATGAGCGCTATACAAGGACACTGCACTGATTAGTATTACCTTTAGGTCTTTATTGAATATTGACAAATGTGAGTCCTCGCCACAACATGTTTCAACGCTAATGCGTCTTCCTCAAGTGGATCACTTGAGGAAGACGCATTAGCGTTGAAACATGTTGTGGCGAGGACTCACATTTGTCAATATTCAATAAAGACCTAAAGGTAATACTAATCAGTGCAGTGTCCTTGTATAGCGCTCATAATCTAAATACCTCCATTTCTGCATTGTTCTGTACCTTATCCTGCACTGGCACCTTATTCATTGTATGTGATTGCACTTTCAATGTATTTTACTATATGCACCTTTATGGGACGTTGCAATATTTGACTCTTGAGCTGCCAATCTATACCTGGATTACTCTGGCTGTCTCAACATGCTATTACCTCCTCTGACTAAACGTGTCAGATAGCGTTTTTATTAACTACCCTGTTTTTGTGCTAACAGATGAAACATTAATTGTGCATCCATCTATGTATATGGATTATTGTGCCATGTTTTTGTAATGAATTGTACCAGAATTTTTACACTATATGTGTTTACAGTCTGTCTCTTAATAAAAATATAACTTTTACTATACATCTCAAGCAAATATAGCTCCACTTTTTTCTCCTTTTGATTAATAACATTGTAAGTGTTGAGTAGCTCAGCTGATCAGGTCAAATCCTGAGAGCTGTATGAAATTAACCATATGGAATATGTATACACATCATGTTCATGCAGGAAAGTGAAGAATATAAGCACATTCCCACATAATTACTGCAGAGGTTTAGCACAGCTAACGCCCAAGCTCCTGCAGTAGAAGCCAAGGCTGGCTTCTAATCACTTAAGGGTAGGGATGAGCGAACCATAACTGTAAAGTTCGTGGTCCATACTGAATACCTAATGTTCAGGCACGGACTCCGAACGTGGCTTTCCCTGAAAAGTCTGTGTTACAGTTCGGGTTCAAATTTGGCGGGGGGGGCTATAAAAATAAACAAAATAGTGATTAAACATCAGCTCGTATTTACTGGGTCCATCCATGCGCTTGTACTTTAGGGCTGCTCATTAATTTCCTGATTATTCACTGGTGAGGGGCGCAACAGCCAATCACAGATACTGTCACAGAGACTGGGCGTCTGTGATTGGGTGTTGGATCCAGTGCCATAATCTGGAAACAGCCCATGCAACCATGATAGTTGCTAGGATGTATGGATGTTTCCTGATTACTGAAGTTAATAATCAGGAAGTTAATGAGCGGCTAGTTAGTATCAGCTAATGTTCAATCAATATTTTCATTCTTTTTACAGCCCCCCAGCTCCCATTTCATAACTTCCATTTTTTCATGTTACTTTTTGCAAACGTAAAAAAAATGGTGCTAAAACAAGTTTTGGGAAACAATTGAAATATTATTATATGATGACCTAGTGTTATTAAATTGTGTGTAGTACCTGTGAGTTCAAAATCCTCGCTATACCCCTGGATGAAAGTTTTGAGGGACTAGTTTCCAAAATGGTTCACTTGTAGACAGGGCGGCTGTTAGGGCCTTACAGGCCTTACTGATTAAGGGGCCCACCAATTATTGGAGAGAGCGTGGCCATTTAAACAGGTGAAGGGGGGTCTGGGCATGCTGGCAAGGAGCGTGTCCATTTAGAGCAAGGAGGCCCAATCCCCCCGGCTAGCACGAATTGCAGGGGCAGACTGAGGATGTTTGTGTCCTTGGGTGAGTGTGCCGTCTCGCCCCACCCACCTCAGTCATCCGGCCCGCCCTGGCCTGCTGCACCTCGGTTCACAGGTGGCTGGCCACTGAAGAGACAAGGTTGGAGGAGTGAGGTGAGGAAGAGGAAATTTGAACTTCCCGCGCTTCAGGGCAGCGCATCGCTCGGCCGGCGGCTGATGCTGGGGGCTTCCAGGTGCTGGCGACTGCAGGGTTCTGGCTGCTGAAGGATGCTGGGTGCCTGCCTGGTGCCATCTGCTGGCGGCTCCTGGGTGGTGGCAGCTGCCAGGTTCTGACAGCTGCCACCTGGTGCCGGGTGCTGGCGGCAGTCAACTGGTGCTGGCTGCTGGTGTCTGCCCCTGCTGGTATGCCCCTGGTGCCAGCTGGTGGCTGCCACCTGGTGCCAGCTGCTGGCAGCTGCCACCTAGTGCAAGCTGCTGGTGGCTGCCACCTGCTGCCGTATGCTGGCGGCTGCCACCTGGTGCTGGCAGCTGCTGCCTGGTGCTGACTGCTGGCGGCTGCTGCCTGGTGCTGGCTGCCAGGTGCTGGCGGCTGCCTTCGGGTTGCCGGGTGGTGTGGCTGCCAGGTGCTGGTTCCCGGGTCCTGCCTGGTGCTGGCTGTCGGGTACTGGCGCTGCCTGCCAGGTGCTGGTGGCTGCTGCCAGGTGCCGGGCGCTGGCGGCTGCCACCTGGTGCTGGCTCCTGGGTGCTGGTGGCTGCCACTTGGTGCTGAGTGCCGGCAGCTGTCACTTGGTGCCGGATGCTGGTAGCCGCTACTTGGTGCCAGCGGCTGCCACCTGGTGCTGGGTGCTGCTGCCTGATGCCTGCGCCTGGTGCTGGGGGCTTCCACCTGGTGCTGGGTGCTGGCGGCTGCCACCTATGCCGGGTGCTGGGGCTGCCGACCTGGTGCTGGCTGCCAGCGGCTACTGACTGGTGCTGGCCACCAGGTGCTGGTGGCTGCCTGCCGGTTGCGGGAGCTGGCGGCAGCCAGATGCTGTATCCCAGGTGCTGGCAGCTGTCGGGTGCTGGCGGCTTCTGCCAGGTGACGGGCGCTGGTGGCTGCTGCCTGGTGCTGGCAGCTGCTGCCGGGTGCTGGTAGGTGCAGGGTGCTGGCTGGTGAAGGCAAACGGAGACCAGGAGTGGCAGAGGAAGAAGCTGCCAGGATCAGGAGCATAAAGTCAGGTAAGGCTCTATTACAGCCGAAGATAGCAACCTGGGGGGACAATGGGATGGATGGAAGGATGGCTCTATTGTGTGTATAGCCTGCAGCCATTTCCATTGTCTATATGCCCGCAGCCATCTCCATTGTCTAGCAGCCGTCTCTATTGTATTTTCTATTAAGTATACAGCTATTGTGTATTCAGCCCACAGCAGTCTCAAGTGTGCATGTGTGTAAAAATATAAAGAACAGCACAAAATATAGAAAAAAGTGGACTTTTTGCCCAATGGCGGTGGCAATAAAGTCCACTTTTTTCTATTTTTTTGTGCTGTTTTTCCTTTTTTTACTCTATTATAAGGAACCATCTGGATTGCTGGTTGGGAAAGCTTTGCACATAAATTGAGGTAATTTTTGGTGCTGTTCCAATTTTTCACTATAAATATAATGTATGTTTAGGTGAAGGTGGAAGCATAGGTTGAGGCGGAGTTGGGGTGTGGGCTGGGCAGAGTCCAGGGGGGCTCCAAAATTTTGGCAGTAAGGGGCCCTGAAATTCCTAGTGGCAGCCCTGCTTTTAGGTGAATTTCCACTGTCTAGACACATCAGGATCTTCCAAATGCACACGAACTCTGCTACAGATTCCAGACAACTTTGCATTTCAAAGGTCTAACGGTGTTCAGTGTACTCAAGAGTTTGCACAACAAACTGTACAGTGTGTTTTCTCTTTTTACCCTAGTGAAAATGCAAAATTTGGACCCAAAACACAATTTTTGTGCGAAAAATATGCGTTTTCATTTTTTCAACTCAATGTTATATGATTCTGTGAAACACCTTGGGGTTCCAGATGCTCATCAACACATCTAGATAAATTCCTTGCGGGGCTACTTTCCAAAATGGGGTCACTTGTAGAGGTTTCCACTTTTTAGGCACATTAGTGGCACTGCAAACATGACATGTTGTCTCTAATGATTCCAGCCTATTTTGCCTTTGAAAAGTCAAAAGGTATTCCTTCCCTTCCGAGATGTGCACCCAAACATTAGTTTTACAGCCACATATTGGGTATTGCATATTCAGGAAATACACAACACATTTGGGATCTATTTTTTCCTGATAACCTTGTGACAATGCAACATTTGGGGCTATAGTAATAGTTTTATGGGAAAAAGTAACATTTTCATTTCTTTTCTTCCGCTTTGCATTAGTTTTTGCAAAGTACCTGAAGGTTGAACAAACTCCTTGAATGTGGTTTTGAGTACTTTGAAGGGTTCACTTTTTAGAATGGTGTCACGTTTGGGTATTTTCTCTCACATAGACCTTTCAAAGTCACTTGAAATCTGAATGTGGTCCCTAAAAAAATGGTTTTGTAAATTTTGTTGGGAAAATGAGAAATTGCTGTTGTTTTTTAACTCTTCTAACTTCCTTACAAAAAAATTATGTTTCAAAAATAATGCTGATGTAAAATAGTCATGGTAAATGTTATTTATTAATTGTTTTAATTGGTATATGTATGGTTTAAGGGTTAAAAAATTAAAATTTTGAAAATGTAAACGTTTTTGGCTAAGTTTTCAATATTTTCAGAAATAAATACAAATAATATCGACAAAAATTTACCATTAACATGAGTACAAAACGTCACGAAATTTTTTTTTCAGAATAATTGGGATATGTTGAAGCGTTCAGAGTTAATACCTGATAAAATAATGCTAGTAGTCAGATTTAAAAAATGAGACTGGGTCAATAACGTACAAAGTGGCTTGGTCTTTAAGGGATTAAACAAATTAAGGGTCCCCTCACACTTGGCAATGTTCCAGCGATCCCGACAACGATACAACCTGGTAAGGATCGCTGGAACGTCGCTAAGTGGTTTCTGGTGAGATGTCAGCTAGATCTACTCAACGACGCAGCAACGATACGGCGACCTTATAACGACCTCGGCGATCGTTGGGACCCTGTCACACAGCAGCTAGTCTGGACGATTCAGACCTACGTGGCTGAGTTCTGAATCGCCAACGAGGTAGTTGTTAAGGTGTCAAACACACCAATGCATGCTGCCCAGCGGAACCGGAATCAAAAAATGGTCCAGGCCATTCCGACATGATCAGCGATGTTACAGCGGGGGCCTGGTCGCTGCTACGTGTCAAACATAGCGAGATCACTGGCGAGGTCGCTTTGCTCACAAAACCTGTGAAGCAACAGCGATCTGCTAGCAATCTGCTATGTGTGATGGGGCTTAAGACTTGCTATGTTCCTTATTACAAAGAACATCATATTCATATTTCTTTTGTTCATTTTTTTTTGACTTATAATGAAAGTTATCTATATTGACAATAAATGTGATTTGCAAAAACGACAAAGAATTTTTTCATATCTTCTTTTTAAGTTATTTGCTATGAATACAGCTCTTGAGGTTATACCCAAAGCTACAGTATCTAAGCACTATTGTACTAGGACACTTTATTTTGAAAGGATTTTTCTACAAGTATTTGTTTTGTAATGTATTGCTTTATATTGGTAGATCTTCCGCATAAAAAGTGTCAAAAAGTTGACAAATTTTATGTTGATATGACCACAGTAAAACTTATTTTATGATTCATTTGGTCCTCTAGATTATAAAGTTGATTTCAGCCACATCCTTATGTGTATATGGACCCATATACTGTGCCCCAAAGATAATTTTAGGGAAAAGAGGAATCATGAATAGGGTTGGGTGAACTGGATTTTAAAGTTGGTGTTCATACTGAAAACAG
The DNA here is from genome assembly GCA_033576535.1 of Allobates femoralis. NCBI lineage: Eukaryota > Metazoa > Chordata > Amphibia > Anura > Aromobatidae > Allobates > Allobates femoralis. The sequence continues at coordinate 172,779,579 of JARQOC010000007.1, forward strand.
ACTTTATAAAGAAATCAGTGTTCGAGGTCGGCATTTGGGTGCTTTACGTATGCAAACTACTGTAGTGAGCATAGCTTTGCTGTGCTTGGGTACACTCAGTACTTGCTGTACTTGGATACACTTGGCCCAGTGCGAGCCGCTAGCAGTATTTGAATGGCTCACACTGAGGGTAAAATCGCGTTATTGGATTATCAGATTTAGAGTGGACCAAAAAAAAAAATGACAACCCTGCCCTTCACCAATCGAAGTGCTTTGGTTACGGCTGGCTGTATGTGGGTGGAGAGCCTAAACTGCCCAATCAATGACTTCCAATGAGGTTTCAGTTTGGGTGCAGAACAGAATTTGTAAAAAAGTCTGGCTGATCCTTCAGAAGCCGAACTTCCACGGGTCCCCTCATCTCTCATCATATTTTGAATTTGAGCATGTCCAATCATTTGTTCCCAAAGGATAGGTGAATGGCAGTGACCCATTCTCCTCTCCCCATTGAATACACATGCTCTCCAAACCAAAAACGCACATGTCTACGATGGGCTGGAAGGAATTGTTTGCTGACCAAGAATTTACTTGACGCCTATCGGAGGTACTGTATATGGGCATCTTTACTTGTTTACTGGTTAAGACTAGGGCTCCACATTTCTGTTACCTCTCATCCCAACAAAGGGGGATACTAAACAAGCAAAAATCCTCAAATAACATCATATTTTTGTATTGGTCCATTTAGAAAAGAATTTGCTATTGCCAATAACAAATGAACCACGAAACCTCTTTTTTCCCCTTTAGTTAAAAAAAATACCCCTATGTTACAAATGAAGTCAATACAAATGTGGTTTTGTGGGACATATTATGGCCACTCTACACGTCCCGAATCGTCGTCCAACTTCGACAAAAAGTCACGTGGTTCGTGTGTTGGCGCCGATATTGTTCGTGCGTTGTATGGTGTAAATGACCAATTCAATGCAAGAACGATGCCAAAACGATATCAGGGAAGAATTGTGCAGGCTCTCCAACTGCCCGATATTGGATGGACGATCTGGCAGGATCATTCTGTGTGACAGCCTAACACCGACTTGAAGAGCAACTTCCCCTATTCACTCCCATGTTAAATGGTTGTTCCCTGCATCGCACGTACAAGGGGCGAAGACATCGCAGTTGTGTTGCCTGCCGATATCTCCCTGTGGGACAGCTCCTATGCGATCTTGGATTTCATCCAAAAACGTGCGCGCTCCCGTGCCCGTTGTATACAATATCGAAACGATGTTGGGACGTTAAAGTGGCCATTAATCTTAGAGAATATATCTAAAGGTACCTTTACACGCGGCAAACTTTTCTAGGAATTTCACTGACAATTACTGGTTGCAGTGAAATCATGGAGACATTGTTCCATTTGTACACAGCAACAAGATAGAACAATGTGTCCATAATTGTTGCCAGTGAAATTCCTAGAAAAGTTGCTGTGTGTAAAGGTACCCTTAATGACAAGAATTCCTTTTGCCTAATACTGTAAGAAAAAACACCAAATGTTCATATTTTGCTTCTGATCATTTGGCCAATGCCTTTTTTTTCCAAGCACAGTAGATGCCACTTGTGTTTTTTTTTAATGATTGCCTCCCGGTGTGCCACCTACCAATCATTAAAAGTCTAGCCATAAACTACCTGTCTTCAGAAACAAAATATGCACAGAAGTCACACAACGAGGGAGAAATGAAGACATTATTTTGCTGCTTGTTTCATGCACACCACAAAAAGAATTATTGAAAATAGTTGTCATGCATCAATCTCCTCCAGAGTAAAGTTGACAGTTCTAGTGAGTGAGAATAAAGCAAAGCAAAATATATGAAGGAACCCAGGCATAAGATAAAACACAAGACACAACAGCATTACTTTTTTTTTTCTTCCATCTTCTTGTCTTTTGAGACTTGCCGTACCGGTCTGTGACACTGAAGGGTAGAATGTGATTTCTGTCATACGTGTAATTGTCAAAGTACATGTTTGTAAAGCCAAAAACAAACTTAAAATGTCATTAAATGTTTTAAACCTAGTTATTTTCCCTAGGCAAGAAAAAAAAACCCTTAGCCGGATCTCAAATCTGACCTTCACAGTGCTGTTCTCTCTAAAGTAGTAGCCAGCTCCTTATTCTTAAGTGCTAGTGGAGTCATGAAAAATTCAGGCACCAGGTTTCCTTGAGACCAATCTGGTGACTTGTCTTTGTGCTAACCGCTTCTCTATATGCATCATTCAAAAGGTACATTCTGTTGTCAGCCCAAGAACTGCTACCTTGGTGTTAAACATGAATATTTGTAGCTTGGCAAGGGACTATATTTAAAAATATTAATATTTCACAACCTTTGAGAAGATTTCTTGCATTTAGCCAAGAGTGAAGAGGTCTGATTAATCCGAAGACGAGAAGGAAAGAGCCGAGGAGCGGAAATGTTTGCCGAGCTTCATTTTCATACCAGAAGGTCACATGTGAAACGGCTTTGATTGTTTCCACTCCTGATACAAAAAAAGACCAACAATTGAATAAAAATAGTGATTATGGTTTCATTATTTCACCTCGGGGAAATGCATTCAAGTGTCTGAGCCTCTAATCTCATCAGCTCACAATGACCGAGGAACATTATATGACACGGCTCGGAAAGATACACAAATGATCTATACTGAGGAGCCACGTGAATATGTCCTGTGGCAAAATTACCTTTTTCTTCCTGCACTTAATTAGAATTGGAATCAGTGTTGAGCTAATAGAATATCTTATTAGTAACCAAAGCAATAGATGGTTCTTCAGTTTGAGTGGTAGAACTGCATAAATTATAGCTCTGAGAGATTATGGAGTCACTCACTTCTGGCAGAATGCCTTTTACTCTGTCATATTAATGAGTTGTTCTAAATTTAGTCGACTGTGACAAACTAATATTAATACAGTATTTTATGGCCCTGAGCTCTGTTAATGCATAGAAATGAAACCTTGTATCTGGGGGAGGGAAAAAGGATTACTTTGCCTGATTGTCAAGATGGGGAATAATCCACGCATGTAGATATTAAGACTGAAACATAATACACTTCTTATAGATTTGTATGATGTGAAACATTTTCCATTATTTTAAATCCTTGCTGTATTGCTTTGCTCCTGCAGTTGGTTGGGTATCTTAGGAGTCTATAAAAATTGTAATTCTTAAATTCCCTTAGTGTCACGGAAATACTGTTTGTAATTATTTAATGTAAAATGCAACTTACTGCAGGAGATAAAACATGGCGCATTCGATTTGGCTGGGGATTGCTAGGATAAATGTCAAGTTTAATGTTTTCGTAATATCAAGCAGTACCTGCTTTGTATTGCATGGGCAATAAAGTCAGTTAAGTCCGCGGAATGAATGCATGGGTTGCTGTATAAAAGCTATCACCTACTAAAGTTTTTCAAACGGCGATGTGGCACTGCGAATGCAATAGTTAATTGGATATTTTGAATCGGGAATCCATAGGCTTTTTTTTTTTGTCTTCTTGCCTTCTTTGTAGCGACATATTTCAAGGACATTAGTTATTCACAAAGAAGTGCATAGCGTACCTCCGTAGCCTCGAAATAGGACAGTGACATTAAAATACACAGAGCAATTACAATTTCAAGAACGCCACAAAAGGAAGGAGTAATTTTCTTTATTTTTGATGTATTCCTTTTGTAGATGATTGGATTTCTGATTCCTGATCCTCTCAACAAACATTTCTTGAATCTGTCCATGGAGTATTTTGGTGTGTGAGATGAGCATGAGCCTTTTGTGTACTGAAAAGTGTGAAAAATGCAACCATGGAGTATAAGGCTTGATCATTAGGCTATCTTTTTGTTTAATTCATAGCATTCATACTGAGGTTTTAAAGTTTACTGGGGATAATGACTTTGACATCTTTTTGCTTCCTTTTGTCTTAACTTTCTTCTTACTTTGTACATATGGGGGCTTGGATCCCCTTTTTGGGCTGTGCATTTTGTCTATATGGCTATCAATAAGCAGGTATAAAACTATCAGGTCTGGGTCCCGCTCTGCTCCCATCTATTTTGAGGCCTGATGGTACATAGCAAGGTGCACTTCAAGAATTTGTTACCATCCTGATTGGGTAGACCTTGTCGCTGAGGGATGGCTTTTACACTTTTTTGTTCAAGAGGAGGTCAACTAAGTACCCAATGATATTTTTATGTTGTAACATCAGCACCGACAACCCTGCAGCAGGTGCGCCGACACAATCACTCCTCCGGCCACCCTGTGGTGTCTGTTTCAGTCCTGGCTCCTACTACCTGCTTCTGGGGCCTTTGCTCCCCACACAAGTCCTCTGGGAGTGCACATAGACTGTGATCTTGTACAATCCCCATCTCTTAAGTGGGCAGTTCACTGTGTATGTGTCCCCAACCAATCACTGGAGCACACTAAGTACTTATAACACCCTCCCCATATGGGGGGTATTTGAGCAACGTTCATTCTGCTAGAGACATACTTGCTAGTTGACAGGTCCCATTTTCCTTTATCTATTGTGTTTGTGTACCTGCTAACCTCTAGTGTCCACCCTGTGTGCCAGCACTTTTCAGTACCAGCCATACCTGCTGTGTCTGCCAGTACCTTCCATACCTGCCTGAAACTGCCATACCTGCCAGTATCTGCTGTAACATCTGCCTAACTGTCCATTTGCCAGCCCTCCCTGCACTTTAGTCTGTACTTGTTCTCCTGACCCCTGGGGTCAGCTTCTATGATAGTAAGAGTTTCTTTGGTGTGGTACATTATGTATATTGGCAGCAGCAAGCCTATTCTCACCATCAGAGGCGCTAGTTAAGAACCTGGTAGTTGCTTAGTTACAACCCTATAGGATGAGCCTGGTTCTGCGGGTCCAGAACCCGTGATAAATGTACTTTTACTACAATCATTACTTACTTACTTACTACAGGGTATTTGCTCATTGTTTTTATTCCAGGGTTTGTCTGTTAATGAACACAGTGTGAATATGAACCTACATAATGCACTAAGGCTGGCTTCAAACCACGGCACAATCCGATCCGAGACTGTCAGGAGTGAACCTGACAGCCCTAGACCAGATTTGCAAACAGAACCAGAGGGCTAATATGCCCTCCGGTCCGGTGTGCAGCCAGATGCTGCAGAGTTCAGCTGCCCCTGCGAAGTGGTGCTGAACTGCTTGACAGGGGTCAGCTTCCTGCTGCTGAAGTTCAGCGTAGTTCATGCTGAACTTCAGCCGCAGGTGTCTGGGTCCCAGATCCTCCCAGATCCTCCCGGATCAGGGCAATTCGGGCCCATAGACTCCCATGTTAGGGAGCGCCGGATTGTCCCGGATCCGGGAGAAATCGGGCCAATCCGGGAGGATCCAATTTGGGGAGATTTTTCTCCCCAGGCACAAAAAATGTTGCATGTTCCGGTTTTGTGTCTGGGAAGAAAAAACATCATCTCCCGGAATCTCTTGGATAGGCAAAAACCAGATGCCAAAAGACATTAGGATACTATGGGCCAAAATCGGATCCGGGTCTGTCTGTCTGTTCACACCGGACAGCCCCGGATCACAAAAACCGTGGTGTGAAGCCGGCCTAACACCATTGGATGTGCTGGCCCATTTATTTTGTTTTTTGTTGTTAAGTTGTAGTAAGTTATTAGATGTCAATTTTTTGCATACTAAAATTGAATGATCTAGGATTTAAACAGAACTGATGTATGCTCAGAAATAGCATAACGATGACCTAACTGTAGAATAGGTCATCAATATCAGATCAGGTTCTACTCCTGTAACCCCCTTTAATCAACTGTATTCTGCTGCAATGGTGGTCGAAAGCAAAAAATACACAGTGGTGAACCAGCAAGGCTCCATAGAGTGTATAGGTACAGCACCTTTTTTCCTGTGCAAGTGAATGGGAGATCAAGCGTCATTACCTAGAGTGACCACAAAATAATGCATGGAGTTACGATGTCCCAGCTCAATACATTATTACATCCTGCCACTCTGAGAGCAGATTACAGATAATTGGTGTGATTCTCAGATATAAGACTGCCACTGATCTGATATTAGTGACCTATCTAGTAGGTAGGACATCAATATATTACTTCTGGTCCTGGACAACCCCTTTAAATACCTAACAGAATAATTATTTATATATGAGCCCCACTTCACTATATTGTCACATGTTGACTGCTCCTCAGTCCATGTGAATTGTTCTGCTGCTGTTTAAACCAGAGGTTTTTTTTCCTTTGACTCAGTCAGGGTTGATATTGAAGCTGCAGTTGCTGAATGTGTGGTGGGCAGCTCTGCACGTGGAGATATAGGTGTATCAGGTGATCACACCCCTGGCCTTTAAATATTCTCACCTTCCTCCAGAGGGCATCGCTGATAGAGTTACTCTGCCTTTGACCAAGCAAGCTGAAGTTGCCTCTGCTCTGCTGAAGCTTTGCACTTTGCGATTAAACTCTGGAAGTTGCTGTCTTCCCTTGTCCATGGTGGGAGGTGAGAAGGAGTAGTACAGGACTGATTGAGGAGTTGAGGGAAAAGGTTGTGGCCCGAACCTCCTCGCCATCTGAGGTATCTTTGGGAACAGGATTAGTCAGGAACCCCAAGTCCAGGGCCAGACTAGCTTCCCAGTAGACCGTGCCTGTTATATCATACTGCTTCCTTTCCCTCATCCTCTACTCGCTTGACATTATCAGTGACCATACGTTTTTTTCTGTGCCATTATGTCTCAGGCTGCTGCAGCTGATAAGTTTGCACAACTGATCAGATCGCATATGAGGAGGTTACTGGACTACGTACTCAGGTTGTACAGCAGTTGCAGCAAGTTGTGGGGTATGTGGCCATAGTTCATGCTCAGGCCTCGCTGGAGCCCTAAATATCTCTCTGTGACAGGTTTTCAGGAGGGATACATAAGTTTTTTGTGTTTAGAGAAGCCTGTAAACTATATTTCAGGCTTTGCCCTCATTCATCTTGGAGTGAGGTGCAGCATGTGGGGATCCCCAAACTTGGGCCTTTTCCTCCCCCCCCCAGCTCTCCAGCGTTGTGGTCGGTGGATGAGTTTTTCACGGCGCTGGCGCAGGTGTATGGCAAACCTACATAGTGAGTTTGCGGAGGTAGACTCGGCCAGTGACAAACAGGGGAATTTGAGGAGTATTGCTCAGAGTTTCGGAGATTGACTACTGACACCCAGTGGAATAACCCTGCCCTCAGGAGTCAGTTCTGCCTGGATCTGTCAGCTAGACTTGAGACTTCAGGACACTGGTTCAGCATACTACACCTGAGTCATTAGCATCACTCTTAGAGGGTGGGGGAACCAGGAAACCTGATGTGGGTAGGCAAAGGGATTCCCTGGCTTGCCCCGCTCTTGGAGGTACCTCAAACAGGTTAGGAGGTCTGAGTTGCAGCCTTTTTTCCTAAGCTCCTGAAAAGGCCTAGCTGAGGGCCCTCTACTTTCACCCATGGATCAGGAATCAGCCGCTACTCTCAAGAAAGGAAACACCAGGTAAGACATCAGCACGACAGCACATGAGTCTTCACAACTCAGTTACCACCAAGAGTCTAACTCTAACAACGGCATCTGATAGAGGAAAGGGAAGACTATTTAAAGCCAGGGGGAGGAGATTCCAGGTGAGTCACACCTAAGCTTCACATCATGCAGCAGCTGAGCACACCGCAGCAAAACTGACATTAACTCATGCAGTTCTGAAGTAATATCACCACATTCAATTACAGCAGCGTCCAACATAGACTCAAGAGAGTCAGTGCAAATCAGCGCGTGTCAATTAATGGCTGCAATGGCCCTGGCCATCAGGGTTGGCAGACATCTTAGGGAAAGACCATAATTCGTCCCCTGTAGCCATCACTGTTACAGATTCTTCGTCTGTTGCGGTTGGTGAACCTATGCAGTTGGGTGGATTAACCGCCTGTGTTAAAACCACCTCCTGCAGTTCATCAACCTGGAGAGTATGATCCTACTGTGGGCAAACAGATCATTTTATTAAGGTCAGTCCACACTGCCCCAAAACCATCATGCAGTCTCAGATGCCGTGCACCTCAGTTGTTGGAAGGAGATGACCAGAGGGTTTGTATTTCCTTCCTGGCTAAGTCTCAGTTCACACTGTCTGCTAAGGTGGTGGTAGATGGTAAAACTGAGACTGTGCCAGTGCCAGTCGATAGTAGAGCAGGAGTCAACTCATGGATTCTCACTTTACTCAGACTCATGGCCTCGTCTGTAACGCATTAGCGAGACCTATTGCCATCTTCGCCATTGACTCAGTTCCTCTCAGCCAGAAGGTTCTTTCCCAAGTTGTGCATAATGTAAACATGACCATCGAAACACTTTACCAAGAGTTTCTATCCTGCCACATCTTAGAGAATCTCCTCACTAAGGGCCTTCACATCAGTGGATTTTTTCATAATCACGGCGATGCGGTGGAAAAAAACGGTACTGCCGCAATTACGCATAACCGGACACTTTGGCACATTGCGGAAATCCCCCTATGCAATGTCTATAGGGTTGCGGTAAGTGGGAGGTGCGGAGTGGGTTCTGCACTTGCGGCAGTCGCGCGAAAAACGCTGCTGACTGGTTCTTTTCGGCGCACCTGCGCAAGTGCGAAACGCACTTGCGACATGCCGCACCTTACTGCAACCCCAAACATTGCTGGGGCTTGCGCAAGTGTGCCGCAAGTTGTCGCAGTTTGCGATGCGGGAGATTTTTTCACCGCATCTGCCGCAATTTGAAAAACATGCTGATGTGAAAGGGCCCTAACATTGTCTTGGGCCTTCCATGGCTGAAAAAGCATAACCCGGTGACTGATTGGCTGGCCACAAAAGTAGTTAGCTGTGGTACTGCCTGCAAATTTAATTGCCTGGATACTTTTGCTTCTGCCATGCTGGTGACTCCTACTCCTATATCTCCAGCTAAAGTGGTTAGGAGTTTATTGGGGTGTGGATGGAGTTCAGACCTCACTTCAGACTAATGGTGGCTCTAGGCATCATCCTAGGAAGAGGGGCCAGGGAAAGATGGTCATAGCTACAGTGCACCCCAAGGGAGGGAGTCCTGTGGTCCAGGTTGACACCTCTGTGGCTTGCCATTCTAAGTATGTATCTTCTGACTGTGACTGTAGGTTTGGAAATAAATCTCCAGGTCCAGACCTGAGAGTGAATGATTTCATTGTGGATATTATCTAAGCACGTCAAGTAGAGATCTACAGCTGGGGCACCTAGTTCTGGAGTTATTGTTTTTTTTTAGGATATCGGCCATTTTCAATCCTATGCTATATTAACTCAACTATTCCAATGCTTAATATCCATAACACCTTTCACATTTCAAGCCTCATGAAATGTGTACCACTTGATAATGTGTCTACTTTAGGGTCCGAAGGTCCCTCATAAAAGTGTGAAGCACTGTCACGTGTTGACTGCTCCTAAGTCCATGTGAATTGTTCTGCTGCTGCTTAAATCAGAGGTTTTTTTCCTTTGACTCAGTCAGGGTTGATATTGAAGCTGCAGTTGCTGAATGTGTGGTTGGCAGCTCTGCAGGTGGAGGCATAGCTGTAACAGGTGATCATGCCCCTGGCCTTTAAATAGCCTCACCTTCTCCAGAGGGTGTCACTGATAGAGTTATTCTGCCTTTGACCAAGGAAACTGAAGTTGGCTCTGCTCTGCTTTGCGCTTAAACTCTGGAAGTTGCTGTTTTCCCTTGTTTGTGATGGGAGATGAGAGGGAGTAGTACAGGGTTGGTTGAGGAATTGAGAGAAAGGGTAGTGGCCCAAACCTCCTCACCATCTGGAGTACCTTCAGCAACAGGACTAGTCAGGGACCTCAAGTCCAGGACCAGAGCCAGCTTCCAGTAGCCCATGCCTGTTATACCATCCTGCTTCCCTTCACTCATCCACTACACGCTTGACACATATTTGTTAACAATGACTTAGTTTATAAGAATCAGAGTCAAATGTTTGGTTCCAAAGTCAACTGCAAATGTCGTTATTCTTTACTAGAACTTTGGGTCCATTATGCAGAGCATGCTTTGCATAAAAAGTGAGCCAAGTACCCCAGATCACTGACTTGTCCAAATTGTATGTTCAAGTATGTCACTATGCTGGGTACACATACTAGAACTACTTTACATACATTAGACACCAAAAGGTAATATCAGGTCAACAGTGACATCAGCATGTGCTGGACTTTTTCAATTTTTGCTACAAAGAATTGACTTGAATATTGGGACAGACACATAGCAGTGTCCTTACATTAGTTTCAGTATCTATGTCCAGTGTTTACTGTTTCAATATTGCCGGACTGGCAATGCAAACAGATCTGCCCGAGGACTTCTACCATACAATATAATTCTATAAAACCCTGCACTGTAGTCTACACTGCTAGCAGGGACTTACATTTGAGCAACCAATTACCACTGGGATATGGCAGCCAAGAGCTACATGAAAGATCCCTGGCCCATGATCCAAGATATAAGATTTCAAGAATTCTGGACATGCAAGCCATATAGAAGATGATATAAATAAGTCAATAACATCCATTATGTTCCTGCTATGTACAGTTCTCTCATCTACCTTCAGTCAGCTAGCATGTATGCTACATGTGGTCCTCTCTCTAGGAAGAGACACTATCCTGGAATTGTGGTAATATATTATTCTTGACCTTCAAAGTCCTATCATTGTTACTTTCTCTCAAATAGGTAATGTGTGGTCAGAAATCCTTTTTTCACAATTTTTGGTACAATGTAGCACAATCTGTTTAAAATGAACAGACCTTTGTTGCGATTCCTTACACTTTAAGCTTGAGGTTTTTTAATACGTTAACTATTTTGCTATATTGATCACTGTCAATTTAATAAACTATTCACAAAATATTACTATAATTAAATATAATACACTTTATAATGTATATTGTTATCTTATGAGAGCTTCCTCTACTGCTTTCCTCTGTATTCTGAACACATCATTACCGCCATCCCCCCCAAATGCTAAAATACAGACTGCCATATCACTGAAAGATCAGGTTATAGCTGTCTTTTCAAATCTAAGCAGAGGAGAGGAGCAGCATGAAAGAAAGGTAGTGAGAAAAATCATACTGCTGGTTTTTAGTAGGTGTTTTATCTCACCCCACTGGTGGATTCACAGCTACTTTGCTTGGCTCGGCAGTAAAAAATCTTTTATGCCGCTGCTTACGATTATTTGCTATATTGAAACAGGAGAGCAGAAATCTTTCATGTCTCTGTGTGCTGTGTTTTTTTGAGAAACATCATAGCAGCATGTGTCCACCCACTAACTCAGAGACAACTTCCTATAAGAAACAGTGTCTGCAGATGTCTGTAGGAAGATTGATCTTGTGCAGCCTAGACAAGTCCATTATGGGGACCTCACACACGTCAATATCGCTTGCAATATCGCTGCTGCACATGACGTTGCAGCGATTTTGACGTGTGTGATAGGGCACATCAACCAGCAATAAATCGCTGGTTGATGGTCGCCAGGTTTTAGTACCTGCTCTAAAACCTGGCGATGGTCGCCTGGTGGACACGCATGTGTGTGACACCAGGAGACGAGTGAGAAGCCAGCTCCCAGCGTCTCTCAGCAAGTGCTAGGAGCTGGTATCCATGGTAAACAGCGGGTAACTAAGCGCCGCACGGCGCTTAGTTACCCGCTTGTTCACATGGTTACCAGCGTTCTCGCTGGTCCTGATCGCTGGTGAGTCTGCCTGTGTGACAGCTCACCAGCGATCAGACTTCAATGTCGCCAGTAATGAGATCGCTGGTGACATTGACGCGCGTGACGTTCCCATTAGAATCTGCTCTAAAACCTGGCGATGGTCGCCCGGTGGACACGTAGCATCGCTGTGTGTGACACCGGGAAACGAGCGAGAAGCCAGCTCCCAACGGCTCTCAGCAAGTGCTGGGAGCGGACATCCATGGTAAACAGCAGGTAACTAAGCGCCGCACGCGTTTAGTTACCCGCTTGTCTACATGGTTAACAGCGATCTCTCTGGGACTGATCGCTGGTGAGTCTGCCTATGTGACAGCTCACCAGCGATCAGCCTTCAATGTTGCCAGCGATCAGATCGTTGGCAACATTGATGTGTGTGACGTCCCCATTAGACTCTTCTCTACCGTTATTTTCATAGTATCAAGCCTGGTCCTCCTCTTTGCCTTGCTCCTTTTAGTCCTCCTACCATAATGTCCTTCTGCAGTGATTTTTCTCTTCATATAATGTGTCCAAAGTATGTAAGTCATACAGTGGGTGAAATAAGTATTGAACATGTAACCAATACACTTCTTAAGGTGCTATTCACATGATTTATTTCTCCAGATGGCATAAAGGCAAACTAATCAAAACATACAGTGCCTTGTGAAAGTATTTGGCCCCCTTGAACTTTTCAACCTTTTGCCAAATTTCAGGCTTCAAACAGGTCTGGGAACTTGCTATCTACCTAATGGAGAGGAGTTTTCCTGCAACCATAAGAAGACAGTTAAGTAGGTAAGGAGATTTAAAGCCACATCCCTCCACTAGGAAATATGCAACTTTGCACTTCAGTAAGGAAGTGGATGAACTCCAGCGCCACCTTTAAGTGGCTCGTCATAGTCACTTTCTAACAAGCTTTTTAATGACTAGGGATTTGTGCATATTAGAACCCCAAACTACAGACACTGCATTTCGGGGTAACTGCCCCTCATCAGTGTAGTGTGTGGGATATTCTGATCTGGCTGTGTGAGTGGGCTAAGACGAGGTCTGGGAACTTGCTATCTACCTTATGGAGAGGAGTTTTCCTGCAACCATAAGAAGACAGTTAAGTAGGTAAGGAGATTTAAAGCCACATTCCTCCTCTAGGAAATATGCAAATTTGCACTTCAGTAAGGAAGTGGATGACCTCCAGCGCCACCTTTAAGAGGCTCCTCAAAGTCATAGTCGCTTTCCAACAAGCTTTTTAATGTGACTAGGGATTTGTGCCAGATAGCAAGTTCCCAGACCTCGTCTTAGCCCACTCACACATCCAGATCAGAATATCCCACACACTGCACTGATGTGGGGCAGTTACCCCGAAATGCAGCGTCTGTAGCTTGGGGTTCTGATATAACACAATTTCCTAGTCTTAACTGTCTTCTTATGGTTTCAGGAAAACTCCTCTCCATAAGGTAGATAGCAAGTTCCCAGACCTCGTCTTAGCCCGTTCACTCAGCCAGATCAGAATATCCCACACACTACACTGATGAGGGGCAGTTACCCTAAAATGCAGTGTCTGTAATGCTCGATCTGCAACTGCATAAAATGATCTCACAGCCCCGGCACAGTGATCCACTATGTGATCACTGTGTCATGGCTGTCAGATCCCTTCACTGCAGCTGCAGATCGAGCTGCAGTAAAGGGATCCCACAGGCAGGGGGCCTTACCAGACGTCAGACCGGGAAGCGATGGCGGTGGCGGCAGGGACTGGAGCACCAAGGAGGACTGGAAGAAGACCGGAACGTTCAGGAGCAGAGAGGGCCGGAGGTGAGCGACAGGAGGTGGTGGCGATAGCAGCGGCGGCTGGGGGAGGTGAGCGGCGGCGGGAGGAGGCGGCAGCAGGACGTGATCATCGGAGCGGTGATCGGCAGTCAGGGGCACAGCGCAGGACAAGGGGGATGAACAGGGAGGGGCATGAGACATCTGGGGAGAGGGGGGATGAGCAGGGGGGATGTACAGGAGGAGACAGAGGGATGATCGGGGGGGCAGGAGGAGCCATGCAGAGGAGGAGACCGCAAACTCTGCAAAGTTGCGGTAATTGGCGGTTTCATTTTCAACCGCCAATTACTGCGGCTGTAGCCTCAGGGGGCAAAGCGACCCCCCCGGGCTATAGTACATGTCCCCATGTATCTGCAGCTCGAGTGACAGGTCAGTGAGACCCTCACTTGAGCTGCAGGAGCGTGATCCCCAGATAACACAGCATATGCGTCATGGGTCGGGAACGCACCTGTTTCCATGGCGCATACACTGTGTCACAGGTCGGGAAGGAATTAAAGCTGGATTTGGATGCAAAAAGATTTCCCAAGTTTTAAATATCTCAAGGAGCACTGTGCAAGCGATCATATTGAAATGAAAGGAGTATCAGACCACTGCAAATCTACCAAGACCTGGTGTCATGTGCTGACATTGCTGGATGCTGCTGTGTATGTGTTTGTCTTTAAGAGCTGCATGGTTGATAGTTGTGAAGGTCCCGGGCCTCCTGTGTTGTGCTCCAGAACTGCATTCACTATGAGGTTCGGCTGCTGGTTGAGGGGTTAATGAGCTCCCCACCCCCTGGCCTTTAAGTAGCCTTTCCTTCCACTAGGTGGTACTGCTGATAGAGTTTCACTCTATGCCTGGAAGCCGTGTTGTGCAGTGCTGTGTGTTTGTGTGGCTGATGTCCTTTCCTTTGGAGTTGCTGTATCCCAGTTCTGTGGAGGGAGGTGAGGGGAAATAGCGCAGGGTTGGTGGAGGAATTTTAGGGAGAGGCTGGAGGCCCGAACCTTCTCACCTCCAGAGATACCTTCGGGATCAGAGCCATTCAGGGTTCCTAGAGTAGGATCAGACTAGTCTTCCCTGGTCACCCTGCCCATAACTGCCATTCCCTCATCAGCATTCTCACTACATCGTGACACCCGGCCGTCCCTCTAAAGTTTCATCTAGAACAAGGAGAAGACTGATCAGAGATGCAGCCAAAGGCCAATGATCACTCTGGATGAACTGCAGAGATCTACAGCAGAGGTGGGAGAGTCTGTCCATAGGACAACAATCAGTCGTACACTGCACAAATCTGGCCTTTATGGAAGAGTGGCAAGAACAAAGCCATTTCTCAAAGATATCTATTTTTTTATATATGTACGGTATATGTAAGGGGTAATTTTCCCCCTCTACTGCAAAAAAATGGAGTCTGACTGTGAAGGTGGTCCAAGTCTTCCTTTTCTTGGTTTGGCAGGTGCCAGATCTTGAAAATAAATATCCTTCCTAGAATCCTGCAGACTCTTCTGATTAAAATTCCCCAAGACTTCTTTAGACAGATTTCCTCCATCCAACATCAATTTATCTGGGATGGCAGATCTGCTAGAGTAGGGAAGTTTATCCTCTACAGACCAAAGATGAAGGGTGGCATAGGTCTTCCAGATATTAAACGATACCACACAGCGGTTCACATGTCCAGAATGATTGACTGGTGTAGGAATAGTACACACAAGGCTTGGGTACACATTGAACAAAACTTCAGCCTAATCCCGCTGAATAGACTACCTTGGGTGATGGCGTCAGCTCCCCCCTCTCTCCTGACAGACCCAACTATTGGAACCACTATACAGGTTTGCAACTCTCTACCTCTGAGATCCTCCATTTTCCCTCCCTGCTCACTGCTATTTTAAGTCATTCTAGTTTTTTGGCTGGCAGTTCTGACAAAACCTTTGCTCTATGGATATCGGGCGATGAGTAAGGACTATGTCCGAAACGCATCCGGCTAGGATGCTTTTTAACATGTATGTCCAAATAAAGGTCAAAGAAAACTTTTATGGACAAGTGGCCCTGAAATTTTTTTCCTGAGTGTCTATGGTGAAAACCAGCCGTCTTTGGGTGAGCTATCATCCTGGGAAGAGCCGACTAAATTGGGTTAGTGGAGATGTTTCCAACTACGACATTATCTGCAATCATTACCCCCTAGGTCTTGTTTTAAGCGAACTAGGACATACTTTGCATCACTGTGCTTGAACCAGTGACCACTCAGACATGCCTTGTCCTTCCTCTAGAATCTTTACAGGACCAAGGCCCGCCAGCTTTCATATCACAATGGGAGAGGGAACTAAACATCACCTTTTCAGAGGAACAGATTATAAGAATATTCCAACTTACAGCACTTCCATCAGTTCTAAATTTCAGGAGGCTAACTATAAGATACGGTCAAGGTGGTACAGAACCCCTTTCAAACTTAACGCAATGTACCCAGATCATAGCACGAATTGTTGAAGATGCGGGAGGGAGAGGGGTACTCTTTTGCAGATATTTTGGGACTGTGAGGCTATTCGGCCCTTTTGGTCTGAGGTTGAGAACATCATACAGTGGGTCTCTTCTATTAAAATACCCCTAACACCTGCACTGATTCTCCTGCACCACTGTGAAGTCCCTATGAATACGTATAAGAACTCCCTCTTTAAGTTCCTCATTTGCAATAGATCTTACATACCAGTGCTTTGGGGAAAGGCCACCACTAGGGATGGGCGAATCTACTCGCTAGGACTCGTTACTCGACGAGTAGTAAGGGACTCGCAGGACTCGGTACTCTGCGAGTTTCCCAGTGATTACTCGCACAGTAAACGAGTCCAATGCAAATCAATATCAATCCTAGTTTTGTCACAGACTCTGACAAAACTAGGATTGCCTTTGACTTGCATTGGTCTCATTACTGTGCAAGTAATCACAGGGAAACTCTACTTTGCGAGCCGAGTCCAGCTGTCTTCTCTGTGCAGGCTGCCGCAACTCCAGGGTCCTAGAGCCCGCCTGCTCACAGAGATGATGTAGCAGAGCACCGATTGTTCTCAGTCTGCTCATTCCCTGTGCATAGACATCTATATCTATGCACAGGGGATGTAGCAGAGAGGACATCGCGTTTTGGACTACGTCGGACGGAAGAGGATTTTTTTAATTAAAGATGGAGTCCCTAATGGCTTTTTTTTTTATTTCTAATAAAAAATTTTCTCTGTGTTGTGTTTTTTTAACCCTTTATTGGAGATTCTTAGTGGCTGGGTCAAACGTGGCCTGACATTAAGAATCTCGGGCTTAATACCAGCTTGTATAACAAAGCTGGTATTAACCCCTTTATCAATGTAAGAAAAGAGCGGCACTCACCGAAGTTGCGACATGCAGAGTCCTTTATTGGGATAGTTGTTACATAGTGCAGGGAGGGGGACCGGGTGAATCCGCAGCGCAGGGATGCCCAAGCTTTCTGGGCACCCCCCGCTGCAAATTGCAGCCCGCAGCCGCCCCAGAAGATGGCGTGTTCATTGAAGCGCCATCCTCTGGCGCTGAACCCCGCTCTTCCAGCGGCCCTGGTGGCGGTGGCACGCTGGGTAATAAAGAGGTTAGGGCCAGCTTTGTATTATCAGCTGGCCCTAAGCCCGAAATTTATGGCGGTCACGCCAATATTAGACATGACCGCCATGAATTTCTATTACCGTATATACTCGCGTATAAGCCGAGTTTTTCAGCCCAAAATTTGGGCTGAAAAGTCCCCCCTTGGCTTATACGCGAGTATACAGTATATACAGCAGCAGCCCCGGAGGTATACAGGCCCCCCATCAAGCTCCAGGGCCCCCCATCCTTGCGCTGCAGCCTGTAAAGTAAAATCATATTTATCAGTGTCCTGTCGCGCTGTCCCGCCGCTTGCCGACACACGATCCCGGGCTTCATTCCACGTCTTCCTGTGGTCGCGGGCAATGACGTCATTGCCCGCGACCACAGGAAGCCGGAAGCCGGAAGACGCGGATTGAAGCCCGGGATCGTGTGTCGGCAAGCGGCGGGACAGCGCGACAGGACACTGATAAGAATGATTTTACTTTACAGGCTGCCGCGCAAGGGGGGGTGCCCTGGAGCTTGATGGGGGGGCCTGTATACCTCCGGGGCTGCTGCTGTATACAGCCCTGGGGCTGCTGCTGTATACAGCCCTGGGGCTGCTGCTGTATACAGCTTTGGGGCTGCTGCTGTTTACAGCCCTGGGGCTGCTGCTGTATACACCCCTGGGGCTGTTGTATACTACCTAAGGGCTGCTGTATATATCTCTGAGGCTGCTGTATACACCACTAGGGCTGCTGTATATACCTTTGGGGCTGTATATACCTCTGGGGCTGCTGTATACTACCTCTGGGGCTGCTGTATACTACCACTGGGGCTGCTGTATACTACCACTGGGGCTGCTGTATACTACCACTGGGGCTGCTGTATAGTACCACTGGGGCTGTATATACCTCTGGGGCTGCTGTATACTACCACTGGGGCTGCTGTATACTACCACTGGGGCTGCTGTATACTACCACTGGGGCTGCTGTATACTACCACTGGGGCTGTATATACCTCTGGGGCTGCTGTATACTACCACTGGGGCTGCTGTATACTACCACTGGGGCTGCTGTATACTACCACTGGGGCTGTATATACCTCTGGAGCTGCTGTATACTACCACTGGGCTGCTGTATACACCTCTGGGGCTGCTGTATACTAATCACTGGGGCTGCTGCTGTATATACCACTGGGGCTGCTGCTGTATACTACCACTGGGGCTGCTGTATATACCTCTGGGGCTGCTGTATACCACACTGCTGGGGGCTGTATACCTGTGCTGGGGTCCACCCTCGGCTTATACACGAGTCAATAGGCTTTCCTAGGTTTTGGGGGCAAAAGTAGGGGGGTCGGCTTATACACGGGTCGGCTTATACACGAGTATATACGGTAAATTGTTTTAAAATAAACACAACACAAAGAAAATTTTTTATTAGAAATAAAAAAAAAGCCATTAGTGACTCCATCTTTAATTTAAAAAATCCTCTTCTGTCCGACGCAGTCCAAAACGCGATGTCCTCTCTGCTTCATCCCCTGTGCATAGATATAGATGTCAATGCACACGGAATGAGCAGACTGAGAACAATCTCAGCTCTGCTACATCAGGCAGCAGGCGGGCTCTAGGACCCTGGAGCTGCGGCAGCCTGCACACAGAGCAGACAGCCAGACTCTTATCTGTGCGAGTTTCCCAGCGATTACTTGCACAGTAAACGAGTCCAATGCAAATCAATGGCAAAACTAGGATTGCTTCAGGCTGAAGCTTCCGAGACACATCTGTGATTTGTAAATCGCACACTACTCGCTATTACTCGCTTCCCCATTCATTAACATTGGACTCGCTACACTCGCAACAAGTAGCGAGTCCCGGGCTCGGACTCGCTAGAGTCAAGCGATTCCGAGTAATTTAGGATTCGCCCATCACTAGCCACCACACCGTCTATTCTGCAATTTCTCGGAGGGGTTAACTAACTGATGTACATGGAGGAATTGACATCCTCCATACGAGACTCTCAAACTTATTTTGGAGCCACATGACTGGCATGGATGGATTTTCAGCAAATCCGAGTATTATCATGCCCTACTAGAGAGAGAACCACCACCAGACTACATCTCTTCTTGAGTTGGCGAGGAGTAAAGGTTAGCCTGAGGAGGTTTGACCCCTCCCTAGATTCCCACCTTCTTTATCCCATGCCCCCCCCCCTTTTCTCCCATACTTTCACAGTAGGCTTCAGCCTCCTTTTTTCACTCCCCTCTCCCCCCCCAACTTCTAGTGTCTCCTTTTTCTTTCATTATATTTCAGATTTTCAAACCTTTTTGATGGTTTTTGTTTTATTGTTTATGTTTATACCCTCTTAAGTTGAATTTTTATCTTTACAAAATCCACTACTCTGGACTACCAAAACCTATTGGATTGATGTTGCTCTACGTTGGGTCATTTACGGTTTATGTATCCCCATGAGCATTGTATGACTTGTATCACAGTTTGGAGTCTGTGGTAACTGTACTATTTGTTTCGACCAGAGCTGGGGTGCATGAGGTACTCGGTCACCGGGGCTTCTGTGTGGGATGTCACGGGTGGTCGGTATCCCCGGTGCCGTGCCCTGGCGAACAATTATACCAGGTGTCGATGGTAAAACGGTGGGGGTAAAAAGGGTTATTTACAGGGGGACGTGACGCCACCTGTAGAGTCCGGTAAGATGGTACCGGCGCTGCCAGCCAGCCACTGAAGTGATGGAGGGGGCAGCAGTGTGTGGTACAGCTCCCCACAGGTGGAGCTTTACCTCAGGGCAGCTGTGGTGATGAGACGGTGAGGGAGGACAGTGATGGTAATGGTGGTGCAGTTCTTACCCCTCTGCTGTTGATGTTGATGATGTTAAGTCCTTTGAGCTGCGGCAGGAAGAATAACAGAAACCATTTCCATTTTACCTTTGCTTTACTCGGTACCGGATGATGACATAACAATACACGGTACAGTCTGGTTTAGGGTGTTGTTACCAACTCAGGATTTCTCTTAAGGAGTCTTTAGATGTTCTCTCTCTGTCTTTCAGGGTTTCTACTTTCTCTAGTTCTCTCAGTCTTTCCCACCTTTGAAGAGCTCCCCCGCCAGTCCTACTGTCTGTTTCTAGGAGATAAGGTCTGTCCACTACCCGGTCTGGAGAGGGCAACCCGAGACTACAAAGTTCCCTTCCAACACCGCAGTAAATGTCTGTCCCTTTTTATTTCTCCTAGTGTCCTGAACCGGTTTTCAGTCCTGAGGGGAGAGGTACCTTTGTGGTGCTGTCAGCAACCCGGTTCTGTTGGGCCTGCAGCTCGTCGGCTTTGCAGTCATGGCTGAACTCCTGGCTGCCTCGGTCGTCCGTGTCACCGGTGTACCCTCAACATGACCAGCTGGCTCCTACCAGTTCTGGTCCGTTGCCATCTGTCCTGGGCCCCCACATAAAGATGGGGTACCCTCCACTCAGCTGCGCTGCCAGGCCTGACCACTCTGTCTGCCTTCCCAACGCCGTCTGAGGTAAATCTCAACTGTCACTCTAACTCTATCCTAAGCTCCGCCCACCACCTGTGGAACCTACTATATTACAATTCCCCTACTCTAAGTGGTGCGGTCCTAAGTGAGTGCTAAAAATAGACTCCATAAGATTTAAATCCTAACCTAGCAACTTACAAAGAAAAACACATTTTATATTCAAGTGTAATACCATTCTGTGGCGCATACCCGCAGGGGCGCCACACCCCCCCTTGGTGAAACACACCCGTCCGCGGGTGTCAAACCAAACCTGAAATACAAAAATGCATTTTACATATAACATTGAACATTTCTATTAACTGGTTAACCGGGTAACTTTCAAACATATAATAAAAATGAAACTTTTATGTTCACTTATATTCTTCCTTTGCAGGAGGCTCACTTCTTGTAACATTGCATTTAACTTTGGGAATTTTTGACTATAGTCTAGTCCTTGTCAGTCCAACTGGGACTAGGTAGCATGTCTCTGATTACTGTCATCAGGATTTAACACAAAACAAAATCTTCGCATACATTTATATTCATGTACTGCAAGAGTTAAAACAACAAAAAGAACAATTGCACTTTAACAATTATAGGTCCCGTCTGGGTGGCCCTGCAGTAGGTGTTCCTTCATGTTCCTCCGACCAACATGGACTTCCTGGTAAAGACCCTCCTCTTTGGCAAACCCATACCCGGTACTAAGATTAAAAGTAGTGACCACCCCCCCGTTTACGTTAGTCTAGGGGCAGTGGGGCTGATTACGGGCCATGACGCGAGCTTGGCGGGTCTCAAGTTCATTTGCATACCAGGCCTCGCGTCGTCGATGTCGTTCAGCCTCATCGTCGGGTTCAAGGTGGGTAAACCAGGGACGGCCTACCGGTTGCCATGTATGTCCGCTGTCATCGGTGCAGGACGCTGCTCTCCTTCCTCTGCCCGTTGTTGTTGGTGCTGGTACCGCGACCCTCCATAGCTCGCGGGGCCCGGCCTCCTCTGCGCCGCCGGCTGTTCCTTCCTCTCGGTCCTCCTCCCCAGTCAGGTCGGGCTCTGCTGAGAACTGGATAAGGCTTCCCGGTTCGGCAGTCTCCTCTCTTCCGGGCTCCATACTCGCTGGATCCTCCGTTACGGTGCTCGACCCGCCCCCTTGGTTGATAGAGAGCAATGGGGCGGGGAGACTTTTTGACGCCTCTTGAATGGCCCATGTTTGTTGAGGGGCCGAGGCACGCCCCTGGGCCGGCACATAGTTCTTTATGCACTTTTAAGCCCGCCCACCACGAAGTTCCTGTGGGCAAGTCCTTCGGGCTTTTTCGGAGCCCGCCACTACTTTCGTCACTCCTCGACAGAGCGGAGGGGGCGGGGCTTATCTTCCCGCTCTTTCTCCTGCTATAGTGACGCAGTTTGAATTTTGTGAGGCGGTGTAATGGCGGCTCGGCTCAGTTTTTATAATCCACACAGTTAGACAGTAATAAAGTTCTTAAGGCACACTTCACCTGGTAGATACCAGGCTGGCTCATCCTGTTCGTGACGCCAGAAAATGATGAGGCCAGGGCTGTCTGGGGGTACTGGGTCACCGGGTCTGCTGAGTAGGGAGTCACAGGTGGACGGTATCCCGGTGCCGTGCCCTGGGGATCATTTGAAGGGGGTTGTGAGGGAATTATTTACAGGGGGACGTGACGCCACCTGTAGTGTCCGGTAATTTGGTACCAGCGCTGCCAGCCGGCCGCTGAGGTGATGGAGGGGGCAGCAAAGTGTGGTACAGCTCCCCACAGGTGGAGCTTTACCTCAGGGCAGCAATAAAGGAAGATGGTGAGGGAGAGCAGTGAAGGAGGAAGATGGTGGGTTATAGCCGATGAACAGTCACACATACACACAGGGATAGTTGTTCCGGTACCTTTTACTGGTAGTCACAAAACAGGTACAGTTCTGAGTAATAACCAGGTCCCTGGTGCAATTTAGGATCAACTCCTTAGAAAGATATGAGGCCTCCTTTATCTCTATTCTTTCTCTTGAGGGATGAGTCTTGCCTGAGTTTGAGCTCTCCAATTCTCTATTGTCTAAAACTAACAATCAGGCCCTTCTGCGGGAACCCGGTTTATCCTGTGGCCCCTGGTCTTCTGTTTGGTTAGTTTTTAATGTCTTTACTATCTTCTTTCAGGGCTAAACTTCACCTGAAACTGCTGGGCTTTTTACTGTGGCTCTGTAAGCCCACAGCATCGGACTCCAGTGTCCGGTTGTGCTCAAGGGGAATGTCTTTAATCCATCTTCTTATTCCCTACCTCTTCTCCTTGCCTCCGGCCCCTTCCCTGGGGTGTGAACAGCTGACAAAATGGTCCCTTCTGGTCCTGGCATCTGTCTTTTCCAGAGACCAGCAGCTTTGCCTCCACCTTTCTCCTCTCCTCACACGAACTAACTGCCTACCAACTGTCTCCTAGGACCAACTGTCTCCTCCTCTCAGCCTGGATCTCCTTAAAGGGGAACTGACTTAATGCAGCCAGTAGAGCTCCCCCTTCAGGTCTGGAGTGGAAGGTGTTGTGTGCTGAACAAACCAAGGTGTCAATCCTATCTTGCACCAGTGTAACCTGTGGCAATCCCCTGCAGGGGTGCCACACTTGTATGGCTGTTTGTAATATTTCTGATGTTAAATTTCTAAATAAAGAATTACAAAAAAAAAGAGAATAGGTGACGTGTTCAATACACACACTGTATATATTCCTAAGGTACACGCATAACATGTTTATCAAGATGGCGCATTATTTGTATAGTTAAATTTGGCTACATCTCTAATACTGAATTGCCACCTGAAATTCATTTTCAAAAATGCTGAAAAATTATTTTGTCCAATAAATAATTTTTCAAACATTTTTTCAATATTTTCTTAAAGTAAATTAGAAAGTTTGAAAGGGATGCTTTTAGGGTTATTTTATTAATCCTCTACCCATTATCTTTATGCAGTGAAAGTCAATAAAATAATAACCAAATTACTAAATGTGGCTTACAGTAAGTATATTTCAGATGATCTTTATTCATGTATCAAATATAAAGTGTAAATTTAGATTACAAAATAATATAGCAAAATTGGAAACAGACGTAAGAGGTTTGATGGATGCTAGATTGTGAAATCATTGCACATATATTTCACAATAAAATTGTACCAAGTTTGGTATTTTCATGATTATTATATTATATTATTATATGATAAATCATATGTCTCTTTTCCTAGTTTCTTTGATTTACATTACCCGTCATGCACCCGGCGGAGTTGTACGGAGCCCAAATGGCAGTTCTTAGAATGGCTCCTACCAATGCTGTACACATTAATATGTTGCCACTTGAGGAGAATTTATTGTATTGGTTAAGTTTGTCTTTTTAGTCCGGTAATTATTTGGAATTTGGTAAAAGACAGTAAGTATTTGCCTTTGTTTGAAACTGGAGGCAAAAGAAGGGAACAGTACAGGCCACATGCAAATATGTATCAACCCTTTTCCAGCTACAACACAGGTTGTCTAATATAGCAGTGAATATGAGCCATAAAAGTTTCATTATTATTATTTATTAACCTTCAGCTTGATCTCAAGTCATGGCGATTTGATGGATGAACTCTCTGTAGGAAGATCTATCTTGCACAGCCTAGATAGGTTCACCATGGTCTTATCCACTGTTATCTTGATAGTATCAAGCCATTGGGTTGCTGATCTTCCTCTTCGCCTTGTACCTTCTATTCTTCCTACCATAATGTCCTTCTATAGTGATTTTTCTCTTAGTATGATGTGTCCAGAGTATTCAAGTCGTAGCTTGGTGATCCTTGTTTCAAGTGACATATCTGGCTTGATTTGTTCCAAAATTGTTCTTCATGCCATCCATGGTATTGATAATATCCTCCTCCAGCACCACATTTCAAAGGCGTTGATTCTTCTACTGGCTTGTTTCTTTATCGTCCATGTTTCACATCCATATGTTACTACAGAAAAGTAAGGCTTCATATTTTACTTTTTCGTCTGTACTTTGTAAAAAATTGGCCTCACAATAAGCCTTTATAAGGTTTTGCACAGGTCACATTGCCCAGCAAATCTAAGTAGTACCAGAGCTTTCAAGCTTTAACCTCAATACAAGGATCAAGACTTCACTGCCGGGATTAGCAGTTTGCTCCAACATAATAGTCATCGACTGGTGGAGTGGCTGAGGAAAAAACAAACAGCTCAAATTAGGAAGCAGAAAATATTAGACTAGGACACCATCAGAAATAAAAAGTCAGGAGTAGCCAAGTAAGTTCCAGGACAGGCCAGATGGTTAAAGAAAAAAACTAAAATCCTGGTGGATTTTTGAAATGGTGTTAAGTCTGAAGATCGGCTCCCTTCATTAGTCAGTCAGCCAACATTCTAATTGGCCAAGACGACTACTGCCTAGAATAATATGGTTGTGACAATTGGCTTGAAAGATTGGCGCTGGATTTCCATGTGATGAGTTGGCAATACAGTAAGCATTGAAAGCCAATACTACCAATGTTAGGGTACTTTCACATCAGCGGTTTTTGCCGATCGCGGCAGATGTGGTGAAAAACCGCATCTGCCGCGATTACCGCATACCGGCTGCACTTGCGGCACAGTTGCGGCAAGCCCCATAGAATGTCTATGCGGGCTTGCGGCAGGTGTGGCAAGTGCGGTATTGGCACTTGCGGCAGATGCGGCCGCTAAAAAAACTGCCGCAAGTGCCAAAACCGCACTTGCCGCACCTGTCGCACACTTACCACAAGCCCCATAGACATTGCATGGGGCTTGCCGCAACTGTGCCGCAAGTGCAGCGGTTATGCGGTAATCGCGGCAGATGCGGTTTTTTCACCGCATCTGCCGCGATCGGCAAAAACCGCTGATGTGAAAGTACCCTTAGATTAACATCTTTGTGAGTTTGAATAAGCTTTTTTTTTGACTAATCATCCCAGAGCTAGCCGCTTCAACTTTTTATATATTAAATCAATTATTGGTAAATTCAATGTATTGGCAGCAAGGATTTATCAATAATAGTAAGTATTCTGTAATAATTTCACAAAGTGGAAAGAGGAATTATTTGGACTAGTAAGGTTGTCCAGGCTCAAACCATTGTCATACATGATATTGAGTTATATACATACAAACGAAATCTATAGAAAAGGGTAGAAGATTAAAGAGATCTGTTCCTTCAGTAAGTGACATTCGGACACCTGAGCCACCGTCCCTGAATAAAGTGCATAAGCGTGAGTGGGCAGTAGTCCTGGAAACTACATGACCTATATGCAAAGAACAAAGTGAGGAATAATAGGCTTTTCATTTGCACTTATGCCTGAACACTCGGACAAATGTTGTTCTAGTGTCATAATAATGTCATAATGGCACTTATGGCCAAAGAAGATGACAAAGGCACAGCACTCACATAGTCAGGAGACTGGACTTCATTAGTTGTTTCCCACAAACAGAATGGCCAGCGTTGTTAATCCACACTTGTTATGGTTTTAGTGTATAAATCTAGTGTCGACCTCCTAGATACATACAGTAGTTGAAGTTATAAACCTCCTATAGTAGGATGCAATACAGCTTTGTCCTTTAGTTAATGTCAATAGGTTAAAGACTTATTCCCAAAAGAGCAAGCTATCCCCTATCTAAATGTTAGGGGATAACTTGTTGATTGCTGGGGTTCCAACCTTTAGGGCCCCAGTGATTCTAAAAATGAGGCTCTGGATCCCAAGAACTTGGCTCTGCATTGTATTTAATGGGGTGGAGATTTGTATGCTTAAACTCTGTAATACTCACTGTCTATTTTACTGCTGGAAATGACCAAACTCTTTATTCAGCATTCTCTAAAGGCCCAGTTACACACACAGATAATTGTGCAGAGATTGTTCGCAGATCTCTGGTTGCAGTGAAATCATGGACACATTGTTCCATTTTGTGGCTGTGTACAAATGTAACAATGTGTCCATGATTTCACTGCAACCAGAGATCTGCAAACAATCTCTGCACAATCATCTATGTGTGTAAGTGGGCCTTAACAGTCCCAAGACAATAAATGGATTGGGCTGAAGCCTGTTAAAGGGAACCTGTCACCCCTTTGGGCATTTTAAACTGTGCTCACCAGCTTACACATAATGTAAATGGGGTTCCTATAACCCCTCTGTGTCCAGGCGTGCCACTCATAACTGAGAGATGAACTTGTATTCTGTCCAGCGCTGGCCTCCTAAAAGGTCCAGGAGGCATGCTATATGGTCCAGATGTATAATGTCCTAACCGCCCATCTGGCTGCAAAACCCGCCCTGCAATTTGAAAATTCCTGCCCCTCCTCTGGCTGGCCGTCGAGATGAGTGAAAGGTGCACTCATGCCTGTGCAGTGGAGCCGCTGGAGCAGGTGACCGTGCTCATCCATTGAAGTACGGAAGTTTCACATGCAGTGGCGTAACGATTGCGGTCGCAGGGATCGTGGCTGAGACCTGTAGGGGGCCCGCACCTCCAGCTGCCCCCTGCAACCGCGATCGCAGCTCCTGCTTCACATAGATGTGTGTCCCTGAGGACACAAATCCATGTGACAGCGTGGCAGCACAGACTCCGTGTGTCAGCGAGAGGAGGGAAAGGGAGTCTCCTACTTGCTGCTGCTGCTCCCGCCCCTCCCCTCCTCTGACCTGCCGGCTTCCTGCCTTGCGTTCCACTGTGCTACCTCCTCCCACTTCCTGCTTGAGTGCACAGTGGAGCGCAGGCCGGCGGCACCTCTTCCTCCTTCTCCTGAGGCTTGAATCCTCAGTTTCTGCAAGAGAAGACGCAGGAACAGCGAGGGAACAAAGAGAGGTAAATACAGATTTTTTTTTTAAAATAAGTGAGCGCAGTGTGGCCAGAGGAGTATGGGGAGGAGGGGGATCATATATAAGGCTGCACATAATACTGCACTATATGAGAGATATAAGGCTGCACATAATACTGCCCTATATGGAAGATATAAAGCTGCATATAGGATACTGCACTATATGGGAGCTATAAGGCTGCACACAATACTGCCCTATATGGGAGATATAAGGCTGTACATAATACTGCCCTATATGGGAGATATAAGGCTGCACATGATACTGCACTATATGGGTGATATAAGGCTCCACATAATAATGCCCTATATGGGAGATATAAGGCTGCACATAATACTGCACTATATGGGCGATATAAGGTGGCACATAATACTGCACTATATGGGACATATAGGGCTGCACATAATACTGCACTATAGGGGAGATATAAGGTTGCACATAATACTGCACTATATGGGAGATATAAGGCTGCATATATAATACTGCACTATATGGGACATATAGGGCTGCACATAATACTGCACTATAGGGGAGATATAAGGTTGCACATAATACTGCACTATATGGGATATCTAAGGCTTCATATATAATACTGCACTATATGGAGAGATATGAGGCTGCATATACTGTATAAAGCTGCACTATATGGAGAGTTTTGAGATTGCACTATATGCAGAGCTATGAAGCTGTATTATGCTATATGGAGAGGCTATGAGGTTGCATTATACTATATGGAGAGGCTTATAAGTCTGCATTATATTATATGGAGAGGCTATAAGGCTGTATTATACTATATGGAGAGGCTATGAGGCTGTATTATACTATACGGAGAGGCTATGAGGCTGTATTAAGCTATAAGGAGGGCTATGAGGCTGCCTTATGATATGTGGAGAAATGTGAGGCTGCAGTATATTATATGGAGAATAATGGGGGTTCATTATAATAATTGAATCACTATAGTGGCTACCTTATGAATGGAGGACTATGGAATGCATTATAATACTTAGAGGACTATGGGGATACAATGTAATATATGGAGGAATATGGGGATGCATTGTAATAATTGTACGACTATGGGGACAGGAGGAGGCGGACCATATAAATAAGGATGGGGGACATATATACCACGATAAGGGCCATATTCCAGGAGGACCATATATAGCAGGATGAGGGACGTAATAGATAATGAAAGGGAAGAGGGGTCAATTTGTGTGTCTTTAAAGGATTGAGAATGTTACATGAGGCCCATACATTTCATCATGTGGGTGGGAAGGCCCAGGTCTACGTTTTGCACTGGGGCCCGCCAGACTCTAGTTATGCCACTGCTCTCGTGACTTCACAAATTTTGCGAGAATTTGGTGCGGAAGTCTCGCAAAACTTCACAAATCTCGCAAGACGTCAGTACTATCTTTAATGAAGCAACACTGCTCTAGTGGCTCCACTGTGCAGGCGCGAAAGCGCCTGTCACTCATCTCGCCGGCCAGAGGAGGGGCTGAGATCTTCAAATTGCAGGGCGGGTGTTTGCAACCGGGGTGGGGGGCGAATACATTATACATCTGGACCATATAGCATGCCTCCCGGAAATTTTAGGAGGCCAGCGCTGGAGAGAATATAAGTTCATATCTCAGGTATAAGGGGCATGTCCGGGCACAGAGGGGTTATAAGAACCCCATTACATTACGTGTAAGCTGGTGGGTACAGTTTAAAATGCCCAAAGGGGGTGACAGGTTCCCTTTAACCTCAGTTCCATTCAAGACAACACACAGCATAGTTCTAAGGGGTCCAATGCCCCGTTATAAGGTTTGCAAGAGATCCAAGAAGTTGGACCTCTAGCAATCAGCAAGTTATTCTCAATCCTCTAGAAAGGGGATAACTTAGTATCTTGGGAAAAATCTTTGAAGCCCATATATAGATAGTGGTATTATATACAATTAGCTGTAGAAGATCCTCCATTTCATAAAAAAAATCAAAGAATTATCAGTGAACAATTATGCTATTTTACAGATTGGCTTGGAATTTACAGACGGTTTTGTCCCACTTCGAGACAGAGAGACATTTGAGCTCCCTGTGGTTCCCAGTCCCAGATGTGACTATAACATTTGCACCTTAATATGAGAGCATACTGGTACAGTGGGTCCATTATATCTTGTAGTTCCCTCTCTTAAGTTCTTGTATTGTTATTCTGAGTAGTCTCTTTTGGTTGCTTCTTCTTACCTTGAGACTATGAAATAATCGCAAATCATTTAGAGTTTGATGCACTTTGATGCTAAGAAATTGCTACTTTTCTTGCAAAATTTTACAAACTCTGAAACTTTAGGATAATAATTAGAGATCAGCAAATGAATTAAATGTAAATTGAATTTGTGTTGTATTTGTAGAAATTTGCTGAACCTTATCAATTTGCAATTCGAGTTGTGTGAATCGCGTATAATGGGCACCACTATTTTACATACTGCATAATATTTTATCAGCTAGAGAAGGCTAATTTGACCAGTAATGCATTTCAGCTATCACATTGCATGGTATAGTACAGCATATCAGTAAGAACTAACAATGGCCAGGGTCACACATGCTCATCCGCTTTTTTAAGCCCTTAGAAAACCGGATCCGGTTTTCTAAGGGTGCCAATAGTGTCCCCTGAGGTCCTGGATTTTTTTGGGAAATTTTTGGACTTAGTCATTTTTTCACCAAAAACGCATATGCCTTAAAGTATGGTGCCTATATGTATCATGCATTAACGCATGCTAGCAGCGTTTTTAGGGATGCTGCACAAAAACGCATGCGTTTTTGAAAAATGCAGAGGCACATGCATTAACGCATATGCGTTTTTGGACTTTGAAACATTTTTTTCCAAAAATGTTCCCAAAAACAGATTTAAGTAAAAAACAGATGGTATGTGTGACCCTGGCCTTAGCCTGTATAAAGACTTAGGATGGAATTGCAGCACCTTTTTTGTGGTGAATCTAAATTGTGAGAAGATGTCAGAGCTCAAAGTTTTATAACAGAGACAGGAAGTGTGTGAAAGAGAAGTGGGACACAGCTGGTGATGTGGGATGCTAGGAGGCCAAACGGGATCATGTGGCATGCACCCTACACAAATGTCAGCAATGGAATGATAGAATAAGAAGACTAGTCAAATGTCAGGGTCTTCTGCATTTGGGATGTCTCCTCACTGCTGGCATGCAGAATTAATCTCCGTAAGGAGAGTAGCTTTTCCCTTGACCTCGTCATAGCCCTCTCTCAGTCATATCAGATTCCATATTTTGCGCTGATGAGGGGGCAATCACCCCGAAATGCAGCGTCTGCAGATTGGGACTCTGATATGGCACAAATCCTTAATTATATTGAAACGCTTCTTAATGAGTCACTTTGACTTTTAGGATTGCTGCTTTCAATAGGTGGCACTGGAGTTTGTCTACTTCCTCCCTGAACAGACAATTTGCAGAACCTCATATAGTGACACTGGTCTGAATTGCAAAAAATGGTCTGGCCAATAAGGTGAAAACAGGCTGGGTGGCAAAGGGGTTAAGTTGAGGGGTCTATCAATTTTGTCCTGTCCAATTTTGTAATTTTGTGTGAAACTATGTCCAATTTGCCCTATTTTCTTGTTGTTCCAACACATACAAAGGAAATAAACATGTAATTGCAATAGCTCTCTGCGAGAAATGCTTCATCTTCGGGAACGACTTCAAGGGTGCCACATTTTCAGCCATGGCTATATGTAAATACCGTACTTAGAATCTGGTTGATGCCACACAGTGGAGATTTATGTTCCATCCAGGTGGAGTGGATCAGAAATCTCTATTGTTTGGCATCATCCAGATTTTAGTTTTTTTTTTACATATAGCCATGGTTGAAAATGTTGGCACACTTGATTTTGAAAGCTGCTATTGAGTTTAATTATGGCCGACATTGGTTGTTATCACTCAACTACAATTACCGTACTTAAGAGGTCACACCAAACACCTAGAAATAGAAAAATTGCACATTGAGAGACTCCCCATAAGACGATGTATTTCTAGGAAAAATGTTGATTTTATATGGAAATGTGATTTAACTATCATATATTTGTGGACAGAATAATAACTGCCCTGATGAAATGTGACCAAAATAACCCAAGTATTATAAATACAATTGGAAAGTGAAGATTTAAATTATACAAATGAATGTGCAATGTTTGAACTCAGAGTTCTGCACAGAAGAAAATTGCTCTGTAGACTCCAACTGTGTTTCTTATTATCAGTCTGAATGTTTGGAAATAGCTTTGCATGGTTTCTGTGCCGCAATAACGAAATGTACCATAATATTAATATTCTCGGCTGTAACAATTACAAGCAATTTATGAAACTTCTACACTTACTTATCATATTTGCAGAAGCAATGCAATGATGTTCTGCATAAAGATGTGGAAACATATCTCACATATTACATGAATATGCAAAACTGAAAATATTATAGATTTATTTAAATTAGGTACCATGCTGATAATGAGATTTGATGCCCTTTTTTATCAGATTTTACATTAATCTCTATAGGCGAGTAAGGATTTTATTTAAAACTCTTTATAACTTGCAGAAGAATGAACAATGAGGATTTCAGAACTTATTTCACAAGTAATGTGTCTTCTTCTACAATGCAACTACTCTTCATGCTTTTCATGTATAACTTGTTTTAACATCAAAGTACTCATATGAAGACAAAGTCAATGTGTTTAAAGCCTGGAATACACAATAGAGATGAATGGCTCTGACAAAAGTAGAATTCACCAAATTCACATAGATTTTCCTAGTAAATTCAATTTGCAATGACATTATTCTCCGCAAGTTGAATGTCCCATATTATGTGCCTGTATCCGGGACCAAGTGCCTCTATGTCCGCACCGCTGCTCCAAATGAATATCAGAAACACCGGAATATTTTAAGCAAGTAATCTTCAGCTTTATTTTCCAACGCGTTTTGGAGCTAACACCCAGCTCCTTCCTCAGGTCATTCCCTGAGGAAGGATCTGGGTGTTAGCTCCGAAACGCGTTGGAAAATAAAGCTGAAGATTACTTGCTTAAAATATTCCGGTGTTTCTGATATTCATTTGGAGAAGCGCACATAGAGGCACTTGGTCCCGGATAGAGTTTCACCCCCACTCTGTGGAAGTGCGGTTCCTGCTGCGGCTGCTGTGTTTAGGCGATTGAGCTGGTTGTGGGCTGCACAACCAAACCAGGTGAGCAGTTTTTATACTGTATGGGAGTCACCTCCTATATTAGGATAAGACCCTATGCGCATTCTCATTTTTTAGATATTATGTGCCTGGTTCTTTCCAGATCCCAGATCATAATAAACATACCAAGTGGAGAAGAAAAACTGATACCCACCTCACCACTAACCTGTCCAGACCATCCTCTGCTCTCTGTGCCCACCATCCTTTCCTCAAAGCCACCTCTTTTTTTTCTACTTTGCATAGTGCATCATCATCAGGCCTGTTCATTCTAGCCTGGGGCTTCTGGCTGCGACCAGGCCTTGGAGGTGACATCATGGACATGCGATGGTCAGTGATTTCTAAGACCTGGTTTTGGCTGGAAGTCCAACTTTAGAGTGAACAGTCCAGATCTACAAAGACAGGAAGATGATGACCTGAAGACTGGACAATGGGCAACGAGTAGCCCTACATGCTATTCATGACTATTTTTCAACGTTTTCACACTAAGATGGAGCTTCCGGCCATGAACTGGTCTCAGAACTCTATCTGCATCGCACATCCATATTGTCATAATGTATGTCAGGCAATGACCTCCAAAGCTCTGTCATAGCTGGTTGTTGCAGCCTAAAGTCAACAGGCCAGGAGATGCAGCACGCAACAGTAAAAAGGATAGGCAGCTCAGAGCACTGTATGTCAATAAGTGGAGGGTCCAGACAGGTAAGCAGTGAGTTTTAAATACTTTTTGCGCCCATCTACAGTTCAGCAAAATGGTGTCCAGATGGCATTTTACTGAATCCTTGAGAAGTGAATTTCCAAAAGGCAAGATTCTCCATAATATAAATATATTTTTATATTCAAGTAAAATTCAAGTAAGTTTGAATAGATTTGCTCATCTGTATTGTAAACTGATAGCTTGTCCAAGCGCGCTTATGCTCTCATAAGGGGAACGGTATAAGATACAACTCAGAATACGGTTTATTTTAGTTTAAATTAAAAGAATCGGCCATGTTGAAATCCTACATGCCATATCATATATAGCCTCTTCTCTTGGGAAAAAGCAGAGTATTTACTATACACTGGTGCTTGTTTAAACCAAAATAGGTTTGGCCACCATTATTCTAGTATTTTTTAATAATATTGATTCATAATATTGTTCCATTTGTTCCACTACAGCAATTCTGACCTATGAAAACATGGACTTGACCACTGAAAGTATCCTGTAGTATTCAGGACCAAAATGTTACCAGCATATCTTTTAGGTCCTATAAGTAAAAGAGGTTTTCCGGAAGGCAATAAAAGCACACCAGCACGGTCATGCCCAAGGTCAAGTAAGAGTAACAGACTCCAATTGGCATAACATTTTTCAATGATATGGAACATTATCTGACTAAAGCATCAGTGTCATAGTATTTAAGGTTGAAAGTAGATATAAGTCCATCATGTTCAACCAATACTCTAACATATGCCAGAGTAAGGTGGAAACCCTATAAGGCAGATGCTAATTGCCCCATATTAGGAAAAAAATGATTTTCTGACTCAACAAACAGCAATCATACTATTTCCCTGGATATACAGTGCATTGTGAAAAAGATCCAGAAAGGGGGCAGTGTCTCCATACACCTCCATAGTAAATCTGAGATTGAAATCGTTATCATTGAAATATTCCAATAATTACAGGGATCCAGTACTGGAGACCCATCAGACGGCACTGCCCAAATGAGGACAGTATCGACGTTGTATCTCCCGTACCACCGAATGAACTCAGTCCTGGAATCACATCCAGAGTAAATGAACTCACTTTCCCATCTGTACATATATAACTTAGCCAAATAGGCTAAATTTTTTTCTTATGGGTTGCAGTAGAAGTGCAGTAACGAGTAAGGAGTATGACTCCGAAACGCGTCTAGTTCCCCAAGGGGGGCACCTTTTGCTTTTAATCATAAGAAAAAAAAAAAAGAAATTATTCACACCTCACAACGGCATTGGATCTTTCTTCATTTTATACGTCTGAGGGTGTTACCTAAGACCGCTACTTGAAGCCGGGGAGTTAATTTGAGCATCGAGTGGTGGAGTCTTGGATTCTCATTTGCTACTAATTATTAACTCAAGGGGGCTGAATAATATTGCATGCCCCACTTTTGTTAAAACAGTTTAAAATATCCAATAAATTTTGTTCCACTTCACGATTGTGTCCCACTTGTTGATTCTTCACAAAAAAAAAATTGAATTTATATCTTTATGTTTGAAGCCTGAAATGCAGCAAAAGGTTGAAAAGTTCAAGGGGGCCAAATACTTTCACAACGCACTGTATGTCCCATCACAGAATCTGGTACGTATAATCCTAACCTGTAATATTATATTTTTCAAGAAAGTCATCAAGGCCCTCTAAATTGTATAGTGAATCAACCATTATTACCAGTGGCGTAACATCACCCTGGCGGGCCCTGGTGCAGCAATTGGACCGGGGTCCCATAGGTGATGAGCGCGAGGGGGTGCTGGTGAGGATTTTGCCTGGCCTCATTACCAGTTGATGAGCGGGGGGGAGGGTGTGCTGGCGAGAATTTAGAATTTTGCCCGGCCTCATTAACAATTGATGAGCAGGAGGGGGAAGGTGGACGGATAGTTACATTTGCACTTGCCGTACTGTGCCTCCCGCGGTCAGCTGCCCCACCGTTAAGAGGAGAGGAAGGGTGGGCACAGCTGCAGGAAATGAAGTTCCATTCACTTCCCGTCCTCCCTCCTCTCCTCAGACATACGCGATCGCGGTCGCGGCGGGGGACGGGGCGTGCCGGGTGTCAGCCGCTACTGCTGCGACCGCGATCGTTACGCCACTGATTATTACATTATATGACGAAAGTTCCATAATCTCACTTCTCTTACAGTAAAGAATTGCCATCTGTGATTATGAATAATCCTTCTTTCCTCTTCTTGTCTTCTTGCCACAGACAGAGGCCTAAGTGGAAAAAGATCTATAGAAAACTCTCTGTACTGTCCCATCTTACTGTATATTTGTACATTGTGTTACGGTTGCAAGGAGGATGAGTGTAGGTAAGTGGACCGCTGAACCACAGGGTCACTGTGGTAGCTGACCCCCAGGGGCGGGACAGACACAGGCACAGTCACTGGTATAGGCAGGTGACAGGACAGAGATAGGCAAGGACAGTGTCAGGAAAATATAATTTCTTGTCATTTTTTAAAATGTTTGAAAAGACAGCTAGAGATTTTTTTTACTTCTCCGCCACTTGTTCTTTCGTAAGGAATATACATAGATCTCCACTTTGCTTCCCCCAGTCAGGACTTTTTACAACTAGCCATAAAACTCTGAGCAGAATTCATCTAGTCTAATCTGGTTTTGTCCCTGTGATATCCCTTTGTCCTAACTTACAGTTCTTTAACGTCAAATTTCATAAGACCTGTTCATGGCACAAATTCATAAATAATATTGTGGAGCCCCCACGGGACGGGGGTACTCGGTACCGGACCGGTCGGTGCCGGGGAAGTCACGGGTGGCTTGGTCCGGACCGTGTCCCTGGGCCCACACAATAAGATAGGGAATATTTACAAGGGGATTTGTCACGGGTAACGCCACCCACTTGTTGCGGCCAATGATGGAGGCCGCCGCTGACGCAGAACCTCCAGGGGTGATGTGATGGCAGCGGAGATGGTGTAGTTCCAGTGGGAAGAACTGTATCCCCCGGGGCAGTAAGGGTTAAAGTCTATTGGGGTTATAGATGGTGGAGACAGAGTTAAAGGACACACACTCACGTTTGGTAGACACTGGTACACTTCTCCTTCTCTCCTGAGGCTGCAGAGCTGACAGGCTTGTAGCAGGGGTACGCTCTCTGTGCTGAATCTGGAGCAAAGGTCGCAATCACTACACAGACTCACAGTTTTGCTGTTTTCCAAAGCTTTACTACTGATGTTACTGCAGGTTATAGTCCACGGAGTCTGTAATGGGGCTGAGCTCTCTTCCCACCCTGTCCGGGGTCGTCAGCCTCCTTGTGCTGCACTGTGTGTGTGTCCTGGCTGCTGCTATTAGCTGAGCTGCTGGGATTCCACATGTCTCTCTCTCTCTGTATTCTGCTGGTACCACTTGGCTAGGCAACTTGAGTCCTCTGTGCTGTGCTGACCCCTCCGTGTTGCTTTGCTCTGGTACTAGGGGCATCTTGAGATCCCACTGTTCCTGGATTCACTGTGCTGTGGGTGCCAGACACAGTACCGGATCCGGTGTCCGTTCTGTGCGTTCTTCTGGGGCAAGTGAAGGTATCACTCCAGCTCCCAGACGTGTTTCTCTGTCTGTAGTTCTCCTGTTCCTCTGACCCTTGCTAGGTCTGCACTGAGCTAACTCTGCTCTG
Source organism: Allobates femoralis (assembly GCA_033576535.1). NCBI lineage: Eukaryota > Metazoa > Chordata > Amphibia > Anura > Aromobatidae > Allobates > Allobates femoralis. Next base: position 172,816,494 of record JARQOC010000007.1, read on the forward strand.
TGTCCTCTTCACAGCCCTGCTCCGAGCTGAACTGAGCTCTCCCTCATAAGCAGGAGTATATAAGGAAGCAGGTTGTGCTCCCCCTCCTGGCTCAGAGGTGCTAGTGTTTGTCAGTGTGTAGTGGGGAGAGAACCCATGTGATGTTATTGTGGCACATTAACCCATGGGGTGCCACATTCCCCCTTAGTTAAATACAGTACTCCGGGACTGTGGAAAAACAAGTAAACAACAATTAAACACTATTAATATTGACATAGACTAAAAATGAAAAAGTACAAAAATCACAAAAATGTGAAAAAGAGTTCAAAAAGTCAAAAAGCAGTCTTTCCGGGGGTTTAGTCTATTGCCTCCGGGCTGATGAATATATACAAGAGAGTTCTTACCACAACCAGTCCGTGGTATATATGGTCCATAAGTAAATAAGAGAAGTTCAAAGTTCATACAGGATAGTCTCTGTAGGTACTGGGCTTTTTAACGTTGCAATAACTATATACATTTGTCCACGGGCGTTTCTGCTTAGGAGGCCTGAATTCGCTACACCACCCCCAGGCACTTTCTTTCCCTAACTTAATGTACATGGGGGTCAATCCTGTTCCTCCACCCTCTTGGACACAGTCTACTGGGCTCAATTTACGTTTACTTTACATTTAAACAAACATATTTACATTACATATTTAATTCTGCATTTTATTCTTTGTACCTAGCTGGTAACTGACCTTGCATACTACGCTCTGATCTGCGCAATGTTGGTGGAGTTAGTCTGAAAGTGTGAGTAGACGTGTACCTATTTGGGGTGCTTGGTGTTATGGCAGATGGAGGTCTGACTGCAGGACTGGCAAGTTCACTGGGACCAGGAATTTGTTCCTCCTCTTCGGATTCAACTTCCAGTTCTTCAAGTCTTGGGTCTTCTTCAGGTAACACAGGTTCTGGTAACACAGGTTCTGGTAACACAGGTTCTGGTTTTGGGTCCACCATTGAAGGGAATGCAATCATTGGTACGACAACTGCTCCATGGTAATTTGGCCATGTTTTAGGGAAATCTCCTAGTACCGTGTGGAATACTTCTTCTTCTTTTTCTTGGATAGGTTGGACCTGTACGGATTCTGTGACTTCAGGTGTCTTCAGGGTTTCAGGACACAATTTGAGTTGATCACGAGATACGACTGCTGAAGTTCTTCCTTTATCTTTGCTTATCAAACAGGTTTTAACATTGTCTAGGTTAGATGGTAAGACTGTGTATGGGACGGTTTCCCACTGATTATCCAGTTTGTTTGTATGTCTCTTTCTCTTGAGAACTTGATCACCTTCTTGTAATGGCATTGCTTGAGCATGTCTTTGGTGGTTTGGTAGTGAGCTGGTGGTAAGGGTCTATACCTCTCTTTTATAGGTTGCTGGTTACCTGTGGGTATAGTGTGCTCTACCCCTTTAATCTGCCCAAAGTCTAACGGGTGTTTACTGAATATTTGTTCATATTCCTTCACTACCCGGTATACTCCATGCTTGTGACGGGGAGGTGTAGAACTGGTGCCTACATGCAACTTTTGGCACCAATCCTCCAGCTTCTCTTCTGAGCCATTGTCATCCGCCTGACTTGACGGGTTCAAGGGCTCGACGGCTGTGATGTTATTGTTGTCAACCGTGTACAACTTAGCCATGGTAGCATACTTTGGTAACGTGATCTCATCATCTCCGCAGTTTAATAGGCGTAATGGCACTCTTCCCCTGTATACGTCAACTACTCCTCTAGCAGTGAGTATGGTCGGTCTACTGTCGGAGTACACGGGTTCTACCAGGGCCTGATAGTCTTGCCCTTTAATGCCTATTGCGGCTCTACACCATACCAACATTTCAGTTTTGGGAGGAATTACAATGGGTATTGGATCACTTACTCGTACTCTGCCGATCTCACCTCCAGAGATTTCTACCTGTTGCTTCAACATCAGGGCTTTGATCTTTTTGTGCAGAAGCCTCTGTTGTCCAGTTCTGGCAGTCTCGGCGATTTGCTGCAAAACACTTAACACTTCGGAAAAACATTTCTCAATGACATTCATTCCTATCAGCATCACGGGTTCACGTTCTCGCCGGTTAACATCTATGATTATAATACCCTGGTTCTTTAATTCTACCTTCCCAACCTGAATATTCATCTCTCTAAATCCAACCTTTGGTATTACCTGTCCATTACTAGCCCATATATCAAAGTTAAAGTCATCTGGCGCATTAGTAATGTCTGAATCAGCCCAGTACCTTTTATATAGAACATGTGGGATGGATGTTATTTGGGATCCGGTATCCAGCAAGGCACTAAAGGGGATGCCATCCAACACAATAGGGATCACCGGCTTTCCTCCCACGAATTTGTCATACCAAGCGGAGGGGCCTTGAGCGTTCATTCCTGGGGAGCGGCCCGCCTGCCCAGGGAATCGTCGTTTAAAGGACACTCACGAGCAAGATGGCCTGATTTCTGGCAACGGCGGCAAATGGGCTGTCCATCCGGTTGGTAGCGATCGCTGGGTCGTCCTCTTGCTGCTGGGTATCTTCTGGGCCTCATCCACGGAACATCCTCTCTGCTGGTCGCCAACTCGATCTTGGGTGCAGGTTTTGACTCTCGCAGTTCCTTGATGACCTTGGCCATGTAGATCACGGTGTCTGTCAGGGCATCTAGCTTTTGGTTGAGGGCTGCATTTGAGATATATTCCCCAGCCTCAGCAGCAGTCGCTGACATGGCAGATGTCGCTGGCGCTGCCGGCTGCTGAGGTGCTGGTGCAGTATCAGGTACATATGTTAATTCCCGTGGCTCTTCCAGCTGCTGCAGACGAATAGCTCTATCCTTCAGCTCAGTAAATGTCATGTCAGGGTTCTGCAGCAGTATCATGCTTAACTGTCCTCGGTGGGAAGGGGAATGGAGGCCCTCTAATAAATTGGTCAAGTAGCATTTTATCAGCTCCCGGGGCTAAAGCAGGTTCTGCCAGCTTAAGGGCTTTGAGTGCTTCCTGCAGGTTCAAGGCAAAGTCTCTAGCACTCTGTTTAGGTTTCTGGTGGCATGCAAAGAACCTCATCTTAGCCCGGGTATCAGCAGCAGATTCAAACGTTGCTTTCAGTCTGGCTGCTAGATGCTCTACAGTGTCCTTATCCGTGTCCAGCCAGGACGCAACCTCACGCCGTGCATTGCCCGTTAACTGTCCCATTATCATTCCTACACGCTGGGCTTCAGTGAGGGGATACATCACATAATACTCTTTAATCTTTTGCATAAAGTCAGTTAAGGTATTAGGCTCACCGGAGTATTGGGGCAGCCACATTGCCCCTGGAGTATACGGCATCAGGAATGGCATTATGGATGCTGTTCCTTGCGCCGCTGCACCGCCGGGTACTATCGCTGGGTCCGGCGCTGCAGCTCCATCGGCTACTCCGTTGCCGTCTTGTGCACCGGGCTGCGACATCTTGGGCCCCCTTAGTTAATATCCGCCCTCCGTCTTCCGCTTATGTCCGGATGTCTATGGGAGGTTCCGGGGTGCAACAGGGATCTGCTTCCCCGCCGGATGTCGTCAGCACCAAGGGAGGAGGCTGGGTTCGCGCCAATGCAGGGTACCGCCCCCTTTCTTTCCCGCGCGCCGCGCGCTCCAAAATGGCGGATTCTCAAATATACTGTTCAGATGGCGCACAGGGTCCAATTCTTTTGGACCGGGTAGATCCTGTTCGTGACGCCAGGTTGTGGAGCCCCCACAGGACGGGGGTACTCGGTACCGGACCGGTCGGTGCCGGGGAAGTCACGGGTGGCTTGGTCCGGACCGTGTCCCTGGGCCCACACAATAAGATGGGGAATATTTACAAGGGGATTTGTCACGGGTGACGCCACCCACTTGTTGCGGCCAGTGATGGGGGTCGGCGCTGACGCAGAACCTCCGGGGGTGATGTGATGGCAGCGGAGATGGTGTAGTTCCAGTGGGAAGAACTGTATCCCCCGGGGCAGTAAGGGTTAAAGTCTATTGGGGTTATAGATGGTGGAGACGGAGTTAAAGGACACACACTCACGTTTGGTAGACACTGGTACACTTCTCCTTCTCTCCTGAGGCTGCAGAGCTGACAGGCTTGTAGCAGGGGGACGCTCTCTGTGCTGAATCTGGAGCAATGCTCGCAATCACTACACAGACTCACAGTTTTGCTGTTTTCCAAAGCTTTACTACTGATGTTACTGCAGGTTATAGTCCACGGAGTCTGTAATGGGGCTGAGCTCTCTTCCCACCCTGTCCGGGGTCGTCAGCCTCCTCGTGCTGCACTGTGTGTGTGTCCTGGCTGCTGCTATTAGCTGAGCTGCTGGGTTTCCTCACGTCTCTCTCTCTCTGTATTCTGCTGGTACCACTTGGCTAGGCAACTTGAGTCCTCTGTGCTGTGCTGACCCCTCCGTGTTGCTTTGCTCTGGTACTAGGGGCATTTTGAGATCCCACTGTTCCTGGATTCACTGTGCTGTGGGTGCCAGACACAGAACCGGATCCGGTGTCCGTTCTGTGCGTTCTTCTGGGGCAAGTGAAGGTATCACTCCAGCTCCCAGACGTGTTTCTCTGTCTGTAGTTCTCCTGTTCCTCTGACTCTTGCTAGGTCTGCACTGAGCTAACTCTGTTCTGTGTCCTCTTCACAGCCCTGCTCCGAGCTGAACTGAGCTCTCCCTCATAAGCAGGAGTATATAAGGAAGCAGGTTGTGCTCCCCCTCCTGGCCCAGAGGTGCTAGTGTTTGTCAGTGTGTAGTGGGGAGAGAACCCATGTGATGTTATTGTGGCACATTAACCCATGGGGTGCAAAATTTATTTTGGGGATTTTTCCCTTTTTTCAGTTATGATGGTATATCTTTTATATCGGGGAAACAATCAGAAACCTGGAAAATTATTTTTGACCTTCTGAATACCATAGATATATCATATTTGATATCAGTCTTTGTGCAAATTTCCGAGGGAAAACATGTTCATGGTTTTGACGTGGCAGCGGCCCAACCAAAGATATGAAAAATGGAGGTTTTTGGAGAATTGTGAAAGAGGTTGGTTTCAGAGAACCAGCCCACCAGGGAGGCAAACACAAGTGGGAATTCCTGGATTTTATGCCCCATTACATAAAAGCAAAAATATTATTTATGAATTTGTGCCATGAATGGGTCTTATGAAATTTGACGTTAAAAGACTGTAAGTTAAGACAAAGGGATATCACAGTGACAAAACCAGATTAGACAAATTGAATTCTGCTCAGCTCAGGGTTTATGGCTAGTCGTAAAAATTTCTGACTGGGGGAAGCAAAGTGGAGATCTATGCATCTTCCTTATGAACAAACAAGGGGTGGAGATATATTGGGATATTAGTGTCATCAGCCCATGTGACTATTTACACTATCTTTCCCTCTTGTACAGAAATTATCCTCACTCAAGTCCCAAGTTTGAACACTCTTTCAACCTTATAGCCAATCTTTCCACCAACACAGCTGCACCCTCTTCATTGAGATACAGCTCATCCCTACCATAGAGTCTACCGTGTTTCCCCAAAAGTAAGACATTTTCAAAAAGACGTAGTAGTAGATTTGTAGAACTGCTAAATGTAAGGCATCCCCTGAAAATAAGATATATCAAACTTTGTTTTTAAAGCATGCCTACCTAACAGGGCATGCAGCTATGATCCTAAGTATTTACTGGCCTTTTTCCCCCACACACTGCCATTGTCTGCTGCTGTTCACCGCTGTATTTTTTCTCTGACCTCTCTTTGCTGCCATACATGTATAGGAAGCTGCTGGCCAATCATGTGCTAGCATCCACCGGCGTCTGATTGGCCTGCGGCTTCCATACATGTATTGCAGCTTAGAGAGCTCAGTGCGACCCCGGCGGCCTGAAATATGTGCAGCGGTGGATCGATGAGAGTGTGTGAAAGTGGGTGAGAGTGTGTGAGTGTGATATTGTGTGTGTTTGTCTTTCTTTCTACAGGTACCTTAATGAGGATATTAGGGACTGCATAGAGATATTGTGAGCTGCAAGGTGATGATTATAGGAATATTGGGGGCTGCATGGGCAGGATGGGGGCTGCAAGGGGATGATGGGTATATTGGAGGTTGCAAGGGGAAGATGGAGATATTAGGGGCTACATGGTGATATTGGGGGCTCCATGGAAATGATGGGGCTGCTAGGGGATGACGGTAATATTGGGGGCTGCATGGGGATGATGGGGATATTGGGGCTGTAACGGGATGATAAGGATGATGGGGGCTGTAAGGGGATATTGGGGGCTTCATAGCTATGATCGGGGCTGCAAGGGGTTATTGGAGGCTGCAAGGGGATGATGGGTATATTGGGGGCTGCAACAGGATGATAAGGATGATGGGGGCAGCAAGGGGATGAGATGATGGGGACATTGGGACTACAAGGGGATGGTGGGGATATTGGGGGCTGCATAGGGATGATTGGAGCTGCAAGGGGATAATGGGGGATGCAAGGGGATATTGAGGACTGCAAGGGGGTGATGAGGATCATGGAAAAATAAGACATCCCCTGAAAATAAGACAGAGCTCATCTTTGGGAGCAAAAATTAATATAAAGCACTGTATTATTTTCGGGGCCAATATACCCAATACACCCACCACACTGAGCTGGACTGGAAATGACACTCCGCGGCCAGCAGGGCATCATTCCCGAAAGAAGGAGGTGGGAATTTTATATCAGGAGCGCCCTCCTGAATGAATGATCACGCCCACCAGGGCGTGATTGCAGCAGTGATGCAGGGCGAGAGTGGACCCGAAGAGGCTGCCCACCCAACAGCCAGCAAGATAGGAACTCCCACACAGCTGTGGACATGTAAATTTATAAATCGCTTTTTTGCACTTTTATAATGCACATTTAGATCAGTGAGGGATGGTTAGTAATGTATTAGGAAGCAGCAGGGACAGGTAGTGATAGGTTAGGGGAGTTAAACTGGTTGACATGTCCCCTTTAAGTATTCATCTTAATTCCCTAAAATTATTTTTGGAAACCTTCCACCTAGCTCTAACTTTGTTGTTCGTGCCGCTGTGCAGCATCATAGCTGGGTCCTCACCAGTTCCTTCCAATAATCTATCAACCTGATCTGTGATGTATGGAACTAGCACTACGAAGACAACAATCCTAATTCAACAATCCTAGTCTTTGTGACAAATTGACCTCTTTCCATAATAATGAAATCCCACATTAGTAGTACCTATCTGACCTGCAATGCACTTCTTCTTCTCCCCTAGGTGGAGCAGATGCATCCATTGCTTCCATATTACATGTCTTGCTGTATTAGTGCTATCCCTGTACTGACACCCCCCTCATCTCCCAATTTAGCAATCTTGTTGAGGTTGCCAGATCATGACCAATCTGCCTGATACTCTATCCTCTCCCCTGCCTTTTGTCACCCAGCTATCTGTCTCACAGTCCTGCAGCTCCATGCTACTGTCCTCCCCCACATCTACACCAGCAACTTTCTTAGTTAGCAGCAAACACTTATACATGTTATCATTGGATCTCAGTATTGCTAGCTGCTCATTTAGATCCAGTATCGGGACTTCTAATGAACAAGGTGCACACATCTTGTACAGTAATATACACTCTCAAATGGCTGCTCAGGGATAGCATACATATGGCAAAATATATCCTGCTTTTCATTTTCAATAATGGAGCACATAATACTAATGAGGATTACACCAACTGTTGTGTCCAGACTGTGGGGTTCTCGGGTGTCAGGCTCCGAGGTTTTTCAGCGTTATCACGGGGGAATGGCGGCTGCGCCTGATCTGGGCCTATCTTCCAAAAAGGGTGATATTTACAGGGGATTATGTAAAAAGTTTGTCGTGACGCCACCTGTAGTTTCTGATGAGATGCACCAGCGCCGCCACAGTCTGCCGGAGGTAGATGGTATTGCGGCTAGTGTGGTAAAGTCCTCCACAGCTAGGACTGGACCTACGGAGCAGCGTAGTAAGAGAGGGCAGCTTGTGGTGGAGCTGGGATGGTATAGGGAGTGCTGGAACAGTCTATGAGAAGGGCTGGTAACGGAGAGGAATGACACCCGCACACTGCAAAGTCTCTTTTACCTTTTACTGATGTTGAGCAGGTAAAGATGTCCAGGGCACTGATGGGTGGACAGGTTGCACAGTGGGTCCCCACAGCAAGTGGGTATAAGGCCTCCTCTGCTCTGTAGTGATGATTGAAGCACAGCCTGCTTGCAGCCAGACTTGCCTCCTCTCTCTTCCTAACTGTGGTGTCTGTCTCTCCTCCTCTGCAGTCTCCAGGTTACCCTCGCTGATCACTGCGGGTGTCTCACTGCTGTGTCTGGCTCCCTCTCTCGACTCACAGGAGATAACAAGGTGGCCGAGGCCTCCATGGTGTGACAGGGTTTTCTGTGGTCCTAGAGTATCCCACAGGTGTGGATGACCAATATCCAGTACTTCTTCGGGCAAAACTCTCCAAGTTCCTTACTCCTCTTGGCTAACTGCTCCTTGCCTTCTGTCCCCACTTAGGCTTGCGGGACGCAGAAGGGCCACTCTGGGTCACTGGCTCGGGCCTAACCGCGGCACCGATCACTAGGACGTCTTCGCAGCTCTCCTAGCGTCTGCACACTCTGAACAACTCCTCCCCCAGCAGCAGTATTTATAGGGGATCTTGCCTAAGGGCAGCAAGTTGGGCTCCCCCTACTGTGCCGGGGTGGAAGGTGTTGCATGTAGTAGGTACCTGCTGTGGAAACCCAGCTGTGCATTAGAGAAGTCTGTGGCTACCTGCGTGAGCAGAGCGCCACATACCCCCCTAGGTAACATCAGTACTCCTGGACTGAGCATTTTTGCTTTAACAAGAGAATAACAATATTAATAATAAAACAGGTAACATATTTACAAAGTCTTAAAATATAAAAATTTACAAAAAGACACTGAAAAATATTTGAAAAATTGAAAAACAGGTAAGTCCGTACGGTGCTAGTCCATCCACCACAGGCTTTGAAACGTTTTTGGCTACATTAGTCCAGTAACTGTAGTCCGTTGCAATTTTAAAAGTTCAAAAAGGGGAAAAGTTCTAAGAGTCTTTTACAGTTAATTTCTGTACGCTTCAGGTAAGAAAAAGGGGAAAAGTCTCTCAAAAGTTCACATTTTTTAACAAACATATGTCCCTACGGGTGTCTCAGCTTAGGAGACCTGGTACCTCCCTACCCCAGGCACTTTCTATTCCTAACTGAATGTGCTTGGGGCTAGGCCCAGTTCCTTCACCCTTCTGTACACTACTATTTACATTCTTATTGTACAGTTACTATTTACATGTTTCCTTAGTGTGCTCTACCTTACATTTTACTGTGCCCACTCTCCATACCTAGATGGGGGTTGACCTTGTGTGCTTCTGTGTGATCTACGCACTACAGGTGTCATGGTCTCAGGTGAGGTGTCTAGCGAAGGTCTTGTTGCAGGTACGTCAGGTAAGCTTCTGCGTTGCCTTAATCTAACTACAGGGCTAGCAGGTGTACCGATTGCAGCATCCTCAGATTCTCTAGCAATGGGTATTTCTTCCTGATTCCTTTGTACCACTTCATTGGGCTGGTAGAAATTCAGTATTGGCACTATGATGGCTCCATCTTGTTAAGGCCAATCTTCTGGGAATTCTCCTAAGATGGTAGTGATGACCTTCTTTCTTGGTTCTTGATATGGATTTTCTTCTGAAACTGGTTCCGTTTCTGAAATTGGTTGATGGGAGAGATCTTGGTCTTTCCAATCTGTTGGACACTTTTTTATGTAATCTCTGGATACAGTCTGTGTGGTTTTTCCACCATGTTTGCTGATAATGCAGACCTTACTGATGTCATTTCCAGAGTCTAGTAGGACGTAGGGTCCTTGTTCCCACCGATCGTCTAACTTATGTTGAGTTCTCTTTCTCTTAAGGACAATACTTCCAGGTGTTATTGGTTCTGGAGCATGCTTGTTGTAGTTCTTTTCTTGTTTTTCACGGGATTTCTCCAGGTTATCTTCTACACAATCTTGAACCTTTTTGTATTGTTCTAGGCGATGGGTTTTCCAGTTTGAGATGGTATGATCTGCTTCAGGATCTACTACTCTGAGTTCCAAGTCTATGGGTAACTTTCCTGTACGGGCTCTCATCAGGTAAGCTGGTGTACAGTTTGTAGAGCTTACTGGAATTTGGTTGTACATGTCAACCAAATCAGGTAATTTCTCCAGCCATTGGTTTCTCTCCTCTAACGGTAGGATCTTCAGCATGTCAATGATGAGGTGATTCATTTTCTCACAGAGTCTGTTGGTTTGAGGATGATACGGGGTTGTTCTGATCATTTTGCACCCATACATCTGGCAGAACTCTTGGAAGATGTCCGCATCGAAGGCTGATCCTTGATCTGTTAAGACCTGTTCTGGGTATCCCAATGGTCTGCAGAAGACATTTTGGAAAGTTTTAGCAGCTGTTACAGCTGTTAAGTCTTTAACAGGGGAAACCATTAAGAATCTCGATTAATGGTCTACCATGGTCAACGCGTAGTTGTAGCTGGATCTACTTGGAATTAGCTTTACATGGTCCAAGGCTACTATTTCCAGAGGTTGCTTTGTTACGATGGGATGAAGCTGGGCTTTCTGGCTCTGTAAGTCCTTTCTTCTCAGGCTGCAGGATTTACAATTCTTACACCATTTTTCGATAGATGACCGCATGCCGACCCAAAAGAACCTATCCTTCAGTAGCATCTCTAGCTTCTTCCATCCGAAGTGACCAGTCTGGTTGTGATAAGCGTTCAAGACCACAGGGATTTTTGACTTTGGCATGATGATCTGCCAGGCCATCTCATGTGTTCTCAGATTGATGTACTGCCGACATAGGTTATCTTGGTACATGAACAGCTAACTTCGTTTGTTCCACAGATGTTTGGCTTCACACTGGGGATTTTCTGGCAGCTTCCCTGACTCTTGAGTTATCAGTTGTTTTATTAAACTGACAGCTGGGTCAGTGTCTTGCGCCTCCCTCCAACCGAAGTGGGGCAACGGGTTTTCTGTCCTTACTGAAGGGTCTTGACGGGTTTGCTGATATTGGGTTCCTATTACTTTTAGTTGATGGAAAGCAGGTAACTCCACTTCTTCCAGCTTGTCTTCATCTACACCCTCTTCTGATAAGTGAGGCATTCTGGATAATGCTTCCGCGTTTCCATTCTGATGCCCAGCCCGGTACTTGATGATAAACTGGTAATTGGAGAGTCTGGCCATCCATCTTTGTTCCATGGCTCCCAACTTCATAGTTTCTAGGGGGTCAGTGGATTGTTATCCATGTAGGCTGTAAATTTGCTGTAGGCTAGATAGTGTTTGAACCTCTCTGTGACGGCCCAGACCAACGCCAGGAATTTCAGCTTGAAGGAACTGCAGTTTTCTGGGTTCCTCTGTGTGGAGTGCAGCTTTCTGCTGGCATAGGCAATTACCCTCTCCTTGCCGTCTTGCTTTTGGGAAAGGACGGCTTCGAGTCCCACATTGCTGGCATCTGTGTACAGCAGGAATGGCAGGTTGTAGTCTGGGTAAGCAAGGATTTCTTCTCCTGTCAGGGCGTCTTTCATAATCTGGAACGCTTCCTCTTGTTCTTTACCCCATCTCCACGGAGAATCCTTGGACTTGCCCTTTGTGGGTTGGCCTACTAGGAGGTTTTGCAGGGGAGCAGCCTTTTTGGTGTACTCCTTGATGAATCTCCGGTAGTGGCCCACCAAACCCAGGAATTGACGTACTTCCTTTATGGTCTTGGGTTCTGGACACTCTTTGCTTGCTGTCACTTTGTCTGGATCAGGGGCCACACCTTCGGCATTGACTATGTGTCCCAGGTACTGTACTCTTGGCTTTAACAGGTGGCATTTTGATGGCTTTAGCTTCATCCCGTATTTGGCCAGAGCTTCAAACACCTCTCCTAAATGGGTGACATGTTCCTCGTAGGTATTAGAGTACACGATCACGTCATCCAGGTACAGCAGTACCGTCTCAAAGTTCTTATGTCCCAGGCAACTCTCCATTAATCGCTGGAAGGTTCCGGGTGCATTACATAGTATGAAGGGCATGCTGTTGAATTCACATAGGCCCATAGGTGTTGTGAATGCCGTCTTCTCTCTGTCTTCCTCGGCTACGGACACCTGCCAATACCCACTAGTGAGATCTAAGGTAGAGAAGTAGTTGGCAGACTTCAACGCAGCTAAGGATTCCTCTATACGAGGTAACGGGTAAGCATCTTTGTGTGTTATGCGGTTTATTTGCCTATAGTCTACACACATTCTCATACTGCCATCCTTTTTCCTGACTAGGATTAATGGAGCTGCCCAGGGACTACAGCTATCTTGTATAACCCCTGCGTCCTTCATGTCCTGTAACATTTCCTTGGCTTTTTGATAATGTGCAGGTGAAATAGGCCTGTACCGGTCCTTAATTGGTGGATGTGTACCTGTGGAGGTGTGATGTTGTACCCCTTTTATCCTACCAAAGTCAAGTGGATGCTTACTAAAGACTTGTTCGAATTCTTGAACTACCCGGTACACACCTTGCTTTTCATACACAGGAGTGGTGTCAGTTCCGACATGGAGCTGCTGACACCAGTCCTCCAGTGGCCCAGTGGCTTGATCAGGTTTTGCCCCTTTTTTGTGGGGTTCGAGTTGCACTGTTTGGATCTCAATGTTGCTGACTGTGTACAATTTAGCAACGGTGGTATACCTAGGTAATGTAACCACCTCACTGCCACAATTTAAGATGTGAACAGGTACTCTCCCATTGTGTACGCCCACCACCCCCCTGGCTGCCAACAGTGTAGGTCTGTGCTCTGTGCTGACAGGCTCCACTAACGCTTGATAGTCCTGCCCTCTCAGACCTATAGCTGCTCGACACCAAATCATCATTTCACTCATTGGGGAATCACAATAGGTAACGGGTCTGTCCTCCGTGCAGTACCAATTTCGCAACCTGTAATTGTTACCTGTTGATGGTGCAGGATGGCTCTGATCTCACGCTGGAGGACCTTCCTCTGACCAGATCTGGCAGTGTCTGCAATCTGTTGAATCAAAGACAAAACTTCCTCCATGCAATTGCTAACAACACTTGT
>JARQOC010000007.1:172829674-172903042 GCA_033576535.1 Allobates femoralis
GTTGATAGAATTTTTTCACAGCCCATCACTAACATGAAAGAGTCTGGATATGCCGTGGTGAACATTATGCTGCCTTAAATATCATGCATGACTAATTTTGGCCTGGGGAGGGGGATGTGAGCATTCAGTAAAGATTTAGCTTATCATTGAATGGCTGCACAAACTTTTACGTGATAGCCATTGTTTACTTACATTTTTGGGGTGAATTGGATTCCAGCCTTCAGTTAGTCGATCATTTTGTTTTCTATTGATCATTTACCATCATTTTGTTAGCAATAAATTCCACAATTTAGGTCAGTAAACTTTTTCAATCTGATTAACCTGTTCATTGAAATGCAGTTTTAAAAGCAGTATATTTTCAGACAAATTTATGTAATTGATATAATAGGCAATCTGCAAATAATGAAAAACATTTCTTACCTTGCGCCAAAAAATGCAGTCCTTATACTAGCTATTAAGTGCCTCTTTATGTCTATCTTCATGTCCACTATTTTGCTGTTAAAGGAGTTACACCGTGCCTATGAACTAGCCGACAGGTAGTTGCCAACTACCTGCGTGTTGTCCACCGACACAGAGTTGGCACAGACCACTCCTTTATGCTCTGCTCTGTTTGACGAGGCATGACTGCTAATGTCATGATGATTGTCAGCCAGCTCCCTGCTAACTAACTGAGAGAAGCCGGATGTCAAGCTGAAAACACACTGTCCAAGTGACATGCGAGTTACTCGTATGAGTCTCAGATCATTCACCCGGCACAACCCCTGCCTCTTTAGACAGGATACTGTCAGTGGCATGTTTTTCTATGTAGCTCCACTGCTCCCATCCAGAGAGGCGGAGGTTATCCCGGGTGAATGATCCGAGACTCGTGCAAGTAACTCACATGTCACTCGGACAATGTGTTTCCAGCCTCACTCAGCATAACACACTCCACCAACAGAGCAGCCCAGAAGAGATGTTATGTTGTTGCGGAGCAGCTGAGTGCTTTGTTTTGGCACTGGATACAACAGGTAGGTAGTTCCACTGTTAGCAACTACCTCCTGGACCACCGATTCAAGTTTAATCCATCTCTGACAGCAGATACATTGTGTAGATTGCAGGACAAGTAAGTGGGGAAAACTCTTTGTTTCTTTGCTCCTCCTGCATAATATGTCACATCTCCCACTGATCTACCATCCTAAACTGGGGTGACTCATGCATCTTCGGCACATTCCTAATCTGCAACATTACCGACTGTGAGCAAGGTCTGTTCACCGCAATGTTACTTTGGCGAAGTTCTACTTTTGCACACCTTTTGAGATGTATTGAATGAATCATCACTTGAACTGAATTTTGTTGTGTCGTGGTATCACCTCTATTTGAGTCTTAAAAACTAGGCTGTTCCTTAGGTTTTTTTGTGAAAAGACATTTGCAATCTTCTTAGGCTGGCTTCACACCATGGTAAGGTCCGAACCGGGGCTGTCAGGCATGAACCTGACAGCCCCGGACCAGATCAGCACACAGAACCGGAGGTCCAAATGTGCCCTCCGGTCCTGTGTGCAGTCGGATGGCTGTAATTGCAGCCACAGCTGTTGATTTTTCAAGACCGCGGCTAGCATGAAGCTAGCAGCGGTCCTGAAACAACAGCGGCGTGCAACCACCGGTATCCGGTTCCCGGATTCGCCCGGACCGGGGCAATCCAGCCCCATAGGCTCCCATGTTAGGGAGAACCGGATTGCCCCGGATCCGGGAGAATCCGAGACAATCCGGGCAAATCCGGGATCCGACTTTTTGGGGTGATTTTTCTCCCCGGACCCAAAAACGTTGCAAGCAACATTTTTGTGTCCGGGGAGAATAATCCGAATTCTCCCAGATTCATCCGGAGAGATGAAACCGGATGGCAGAGAGCTGCCATCCGGCTCCATCCGGCCCCATAGGCTACTATGGGGCCAAAAACCGGTCTGGGGCTGTCTGGTTTACACCGGACAGCCCTGGACCGGATCACACCGTGGTGTGAAGCCAGCCTTATCAACGGGCCTTTGTATCGATGAAGGATTGTCCAGTGTAAAAAGAACTTTCTAAAGCGTTAAGTTACATTAACATTTTTCTTGAAAAATTGCCTCAAATATTTTTGGGGGGCTATTAATTCAGCATTAAATTTATTAGTACATGACAGTACAATTCAGGTGAATAAGGGCTACCCAAACCCATCCACAAGTAACAGAAAAGATATACCTGGACTATAGGGCTTGATGCAAATCTGAAACTAGAGTACTCCCAAGGCCGGAGGGAGCATTTCTGAAATTGGCATTGAGTAAGTAAATTGCTATTTGTCCAAAATATTTCTATCTTATTATTTGCTGCTCTGAACATTGGGCTTCCCTTTTAACTAGGGAGAAAAAGAAGAATGAAAAGAAAATTGCTATATAGCGTAATTTCGTCTGCAGATGCGAGAAGGTTGAGATCCTCTCAGGCTCACGTAACGGTAAGCGATTCTTTTATAGCCAGGATATTTCCACATCCAATGCAGAAATCAACAGGTACTTTAAATACAGATAAATCATTTGAAAAATTAAAAAAGAGCCCTTTACACTTCTGCCTCCCGTGTGGATTCATAAATGCTCCGTGGCAGAATGTTCTCTCTGTTAAATTATGTGGTGATATTTGAAATTAACACCATCCTTCAAAGCTATACATTTTGTGATATCCTGTGCTACAATTCAATATGTGTTATCTGGGGACTAGGACTACATCTGTTACCTAAATATGAATACAAATGAAAAATTAATAGTGAACAACTTTTCTCTAAATGAAACCATTTTTAGTGAAATAGCTTACAATATGTTACCGGCCCCTTCAGCTATACCTTGATCTATTTGTGAGAGAAATACAATTAAAGTCTAGAAAGTATGTGCTCTCAGCAGATCTACTTACATCTTCTTTAGTGTTTAATGACATACTTGTCAAAATGGGCTATTTTTGTCCTTGTGGTATAGTTCTACTGAGTGTGTCAGAATGGTAAGAAAATGATACAACTTCAGTTCTCTGAAACTTCTAGGCTTCCATGTTGTCCATTGCCAATGAAAGAGAAAACATTTTACTACCCAAGAAGTCAAACTGTATTCACCACCACAAAGATAAAGAAGATATATTGTAAATTGTATTGTGCATGGCATTGACACAACTAGAATCCGATGGGCCCCCCTGCAAAATCTAGACCGGGACGGGCCCCTAGCTACATGGACCCATGTAGCATTCGATATCCAATAAAGTTACACAAGTTGCCCCCCCCCCCCATAATTAATGATGTCCCCCACGCTGTACTAATGTGTTTTCCAATAATAAAGTCCTTCATCCTGGGTCCCTTGTAGTAATAATATTCAAAAGCTGTTCCCCTTTCAGTAAGAACACCCAACATCCTGGGCCCCTTCCTGGTATAATGTCCCCATTCTGGGCCCTTTCCTAGTATAGTCTCCCCCATTATGGTTCCTTTCTTGCTATAATGTTCCTCATCCTGAGCCCCTTCCTGTGATAATGTCCCTATTCTGGCCCCTCCCTGGTATAATGCCCCCTTTCTGGGATCCTTCCTAGTATAATCTCCCCTATTATGGTCCCCTTCCTGCTATAATGTCCCTCACCCTGGCCCCTTTCTTGCTATACTGTCCTTCATCCTGAGCCCATTCCAGTAATTATGTCACCATCCTGGCCCCTTAATGCTATAATGTCCCACATCCCAGTCTCCTTCTAGTAATAATGTCCCTCATCTTCATCCTTGGCCCCTTCTTTGTATAATGTCCCACATCCTGGTCCCCTTCCAGTAATAATGTCCCTCATCCTCGGCCCCTTCGTGTAATAATGTCCAACATCCTGGTACAATTTCTCCATCTTGGCTCCTTACAGTAATATATGTCCCCCATTCTGGGACACTTCCTGGTATAATAACACCCATCCTGGGCCCATGCTGTAATATTGTTCAATAAATTTGCATAGAAAGTTATGAAACTGCAAATCACTTTATTAGGCAATATCTCTTGATTCCTGTAAGTGGCTGCCAAACTCCTTATTTCCCCAGTCTATTTGACTACTTTCAGCTTCATTGATATCAGAACATCCTCACTTGGAGAACTGATGATGGCAGTGAATGGTCAACTTCTACACACTTACTTCAGGGCAGCTGGGCACCAGCGAGTCGACACAGAGCTCTCCTCTCCCTTCTCTCAGGGGCACGCTGTGTTTCACCTCACAGCTTTGCTGGATTTCCTGTCCCAAGGTGCACTTCCAGGTTAGCGATAGCGTTACACAGAACATTCATCCAGAGAATGGCAGCAACTCACCGGGCAGGTTTCAGCAGTGTTTCTTTATTGTTTATTCCATAAAAACAGGCGGTTTTTCAGGGGTAGTGGAGGGAGGATGGGGGTCACAACAACAGGCCGTTTCACACTCGTGCTTCGACGGGTCGCACCCGTCGAAGCACGAGACCGTGTAAAATGGCCCGCTATTGCGACCCCCATCCTCCCTCCACTACCCCTGAAAAACCGCCTGTTTTTATGGAATCTTATATATAAATACCGGAGGGATTTGTGACGTCACATCCGTCACTTTGTCCCAGCGTCCGGCAGAGCTACACCCGCTCAGGGTGACCAAAGATGGCGTCCACACACATGTACACCGCTGACACAACACTATCGTACCCCTCCCCCCCCACACACACTCACACACACACTCATACTCTCATGCAGACTACCAGTCTCCGGTATACTTACCCCACCGGCATCCCGCTGCGCAGCTCACGCTTGGCCCTGCCCACCTCGCCACAGGCTCCGCCCACCTCGTTGGGCTCCCACCAAGCTCCGCCCACCTCGTTGGGCTCCCACCAAGCTCCGCCCACCTTGTGGGGCTCATGCCAAGCTCCGCCCACCTTGAGGGGCTCCGCCCACCTCACGGGCCTCCCGCCAAGCTCCGCCCACCTCGCGGCCTCCCGCCAGGCTCTGCCCACCTCGCCTGCGCTGACCACCGAGCCTCCATCCTGGCCTGACCACTGAGCCTCCATCCTGGGCTGACCACTCAATCCTGTGCTGACCACTCAGCCTCCATCCTGCGCTGACCACCGAGCCTCCATCCTGGCCTGACCACTGAGCCTCCATCCTGGGCTGACCACTCAATCCTGTGCTGACCACTCAGCCTCCATCCTGCGCTGACCACTGAGCCTCCATCCTGCGCTGACCACTGAGCCTCCATCCTGTGCTGACCACTCCATCCTGTGCTGACCACTCAGCCTCCATCCTGCGCTGACCACTCAGCCTCCATCCTGCGCTGACCACTCAGCCTCCATCCTGCGATGACCACTCAGCCCCCATCCTGCGCTGACCACTAAGCCTCCATCCTGCGCTGACCACTCAGCCTCCATCCTGTGCTGACCACTCTGCCTCCATCCTGTGCTGACCACTCCATCCAGTGCTGACCACTGAGCCTCCATCCTGTGCTGACCACTGAGCCGCCATCCTGTGCTCACCACTGAGTCTCCATCCTGTGCTGACCACTGAGCCTACATACTGTGCTGACCACTCCATCCTATCCTGACCACTCAGCCTCCATCCTGCGCTGACCACTCAGCCTCCATCCTGCGCTGACCACTCAGCCTCCATCCTGCGCTGACCACTCCATCCTGTGCTGACCACTCAGCCTCCATCCTGCGCTGACCACTCAGCCTCCATCCTGCGCTGACCACTCAGCTTCCATCCTGCGCTGACCACTCAGCCTCCATCCTGTGCTGACCACTGAGCCTCCATCCTGCGCTGACCACTCTGCCCCATCCTGCACTGACCACTCTGCCCCCATCCTGCGCTCAACACTCTGCCTCCATCCTGCGCTGACCACTCTGCCTCCATCTTGCGAATACCACTCTGCCTCCATGCTGCACTGACCACTGATCCAACGCACTGTGCAAACCACTAAGCCTTCACACCGTGAAAACCACTGAGCCATCAAATACAGTGCTAACCACTGAGCCACCATATACACTGAAAACCACTAAGGCATCATACTGTGCTAACCACTGAGCCAGCGTATACTGTGCTAACCACTCAGCCATCATACAGTGCTAACCACTAAGCCACCGCGCAGTGCTAACCACTAAGCCACCATATACAGTGCTAACCACTGAGCCACCATATACAGTGCTAACCACTGAGCCACCGTATACAGTGCTAACCACTGAGCCAGTGTATACAGTGCTAACCACTGAGCCACCATATACAGTGCTAACCACTGAGCCACCATATACAGTGCTAACCACTGAGCCACCATATACAGTGCTAACCACTGAGCCACCATATGCAGTGCTAACCACTGAGCCACCATATGCAGTGCTAACCACTGAGCCACCGTACAGTGCTAACCACTGAGCCACCATATACAGTGCTAACCACTGAGCCACCATATATAGTGCTAACCACTGAGCCACCATATACAGTGCCAACCACTGAGCCACCATATACAGTGCTAACCACTGAGCCACCATATACAGTGCTAACCACTGAGCCACCATATACAGTGCTAACCACTGAGCCACCGTACAGTGCTAACCACTGAGCCACCATACAGTGCTAACCACTGAGCCACCATATACAATGCTAACCACTGAGCCACCATATACAGTGCTAACCACTGAGCCACCATATACAGTGCTAACCACTGAGCCACCATATACAGTGCTAACCACTGGGCCACCGTACAGTGCTAACCACTGAGCCACCATACAGTGCCAACCACTGAGCCACCATATACAGTGCTAACCACTGAGCCACCATATACAGTGCTAACCACTGAGCCACCATATACAGTGCTAACCACTGAGCCAGCATATACAGTGCTAACCACTGAGCCACCATACAGTGCTAACCACTGAGCCGCCATATACAGTGCCAATCACTGAGCCACCATATACCGTGCTAACCACTGAGCCACCATATACTCTGCTACCCACTGAGCCACCATATACCGTGCTAACCACTGAGCCACCATATACTCTGCTACCCACTGAGCCACCTGTATACACACAATTAATTTCACCGCACTCCCCTAACTATTAGTAAATAAACTATATATGGATTCTAGACTACCCGATTCTTTAGAATCGGGCCGCCATCTAGTAAACAATAAAGAAACACTGCTGAAACCTGCCTGGTGAGTTGATGCCATTCTTTGGATGAATAAAGGGTCAACTTCTGTCTCCTCCTTTGAGTGTTCTGCTTATCAGAAAAATATTCTACAGCAGGTTAGTGTGACGACCATGCGATGCAACTATATAGGCTGCAGTAGGCAGCACCCCAAGAAACCCCGAGACCTTTTACCCCTATACAGGGATCTTGAATTACAGCAGAGCCCAGGTGGTAACTGCCTAAGGATGAGCAGTAGCCCAGAGGCAGGAATACCCTCGATAACACGATCATCCTATGCTTAATGGTCATTTTTGATCTACCTCCACTCCACTACATTATATTTCACATTGAAGCCATTAAGCCTTTATTGTTTGGTATATTGTGCTAAGCCATTGTAATTGAAAAAGTTGTGATTGTTTGCCACGTTGTTAATTCACCTGAGGGCCCCCAGAATTTTAAGTGTTTTTAATTGTCCTTGTATATGTACACTGAATAAATGATTTGTTAAAGTTTATATTGTTTTTCATACTCTTGGTGTTGCTCCCTTCTTGTGCCTTGTCTTCTCTCCCCTTTAGCCTTCACTCTTACTTGGCATGGTGCACAGGAAAAAATAGTTGCGGTTCTGATAGCGCTAAGGAAGGAGGGCAAGAGGAAATTGTTATGATGAACAGACCTTTATTAAAAACACGGTCCCTCAAACTCCGCTACGCGTTTCGACGTTACCGTCTTCATCAGGTGGAAACCACCTTTTAATAAAGGTCTGTTCATCATAACAATTTCCTCTTGCCCTCCTTCCTTAGCGCTATCAGAACCGCAACTATTTTTTCCTGTGCACCATGCCAAGTAAGAGTGAAGGCTAAAGGGGAGAGAAGACAAGGCACAAGAAGGGAGCAACACCAAGAGTATGAAAAACAATATAAACTTTAACAAATCATTTATTCAGTGTACATATACAAGGACAATTAAAAACACTTAAAATTCTGGGGGCCCTCAGGTGAATTAACAACGTGGCAAACAATCACAACTTTTTCAATTACAATGGCTTAGCACAATATACCAAACAATAAAGGCTTAATGGCTTTCCACCTGATGAAGACGGTAACGTCGAAACGCGTAGCGGAGTTTGAGGGACCGTGTTTTTAATAAAGGTCTGTTCATCATAACAATTTCCTCTTGCCCTCCTTCCTTAGCGCTATCAGAACCGCAACTATTTTTCCTGTGCACTTCTCTCCCTTCTGAGGGACTGTGCGGTTCAGCAGCTTTGGAAGAGAGGCATCGTTTATAAAAAGAACCTGTTTATCCACGTCTGGAGGACTACTAGGACCTTTCTGACGTCACCCGCCTTGGATCACGTGACCGGTGGAAGTGACACTGCTCTCTCCCTGGCACGAGGATTTTCTCAGGGACACCCTGCTGGCATTGCTCCACAGGAGGCTGTTACTGGAGTTGTACCCAGCCAGTACAACTCCACAAGGTGAGTGGAAACCCCGCTTTCCCTGCAATACGGTTTACCCTGAGGTGCTTCACATTTGCGCTCCTTCTCTTTTCTTTTACTTGGCATGGTGAGCACGGTGAGCACCCTCCCCCTACTAGTGATTGTAATCACTCGTGGTGTGCCCATATTTCCTATACCAGAGGCAAGAAGGTTGCCAAACAGGAAAAAGCCGGGGGGAATGGTAAGGGTAAAAACCGGATAATAGTAATGTCAGAAAGCAGAGTCAAAACCGAGAGGACAACGAGGTACAAACATGCCAGGAGATAGCAGAGTCCAAAAACAGGCAAAGGTCAAACCAATATCAAAGAATGCAAACACTAGCTAGTATGGGACCCCAAGAATGTTACTGGCAGCATGCAAGACAGACCCAAAGGTATATGAAGGGAGTGGCACCTCCCCATAGTCTGGAGCTCACCTGAACCGCCAATACATCAATACTGTCAGACAGAGAAGCACAACAGGTCCCAGCCACTCCAACCCCAGTTGACAAGCAATGCCTGTTCTCTCCAGAAGCCACTGTAAGGACTTCTCCTCAACACCAGGATCACCTATGGTGTGAGCACTGCAATGTCTGGTGACAGGAGCAGAAGCCTCAGAAGGAGGCTCTGGCAGAGGTGCAATACCTTTATCATCAGAACCACAAAAAGGGGTGACTACGATGGGACCTAGTGACGGGTGTAAGAATTGCAGGAGCAGGTCCAGACAAAAACATGTTACTAGTATCACTTATCGATGGGATATGACGACATCTAGTGGGCAGGGCAGGAATTGCAAGAGCAGGTCCAGGTGGTGACGTGACAATTAGCCCCAGTGATAGTGAGACAGAGGGGTTGAGCTGCCCTTTTCACTGCCATCATCTGTACTTCAAATGAGGATATTCTGATATCAAGTCAAAGTATACAAAGTAAATAGATTGAGCACAATCAGAGGTTTTCAAGTCATTTGCATTTTTTTTTACATCAATGAAGAAAAATTCCTTAACAAAATGATTTGAGAAGTTTCACAACTTTCTTTATTGGGCAAAATTATATAAGAAAAGATTTTAAGTTACTCTTTAAATATGATGGAATCAGACCCTTGTCTTTGAAACTACTAAATACAGATATAAGAACTGTTATCTTTACAGCTGGCACACGATTGACTTTTGTGTGCCATATGGCGCTCTATGGTATCAATGTAGTGCGCTGTTATAATAGTAAGTAGGCATCATAGAATGGTGAGCTATGGCAATTAACTCATCTTAATAGAATTAACATACGATAAAAGTTGTGTAATTTTCTCATTTTTATTGTTTCAGTTCGTTAATGGTCATAAGGTGTCCGGTCGCTTTCATTAAATGGAAACATGACCATTCTAGTCATTAACTACAAGGTAAGTTCTTGAAAAAGGTGATTACTTTTTCAAACAAAATGCGTTCAAGGGTCCAAGGAACTGGAGCAGGGTCACACTTGAGGTACCGTTACACGCTTCAATGTCGTTAAGATATCATAAACGATCTCACGGGAGCGCGGTCATTAGGACATCTTTTTGACATCGTGGGTGAGATGTCACACGTCAAGATATCGTGAACGACGCACCAACGATGTGGCGAGCAGCTATCATTCGCACAACCCAGCAAACGATACTTCTTCACTGCTGTGAATAGGCGAAGTCGTTAACAACATCGTTATCACGGTGTCACACACAACGATGCAGCAGGTCGGCTGAACGATGATCGTCTGATTTCAGAACATGTTCTCAAATCTGCAATCAATGATCCAATGATTTATCGTAGTCGTATCTCGGTGTCACACGCAACGACGTCCTAACAATGTCGTTTGAACGACTCCAAACCCGTGACGTTTGAGCGATATCGTTCACGATCTCGTACCATGTAATGAGGCCTTTAATCTTTAATTCCAATGTAGCGATGTTTCAGCCATATGACCTTCATCAGCTATAAAGTACATATATGTCCACTTTTATTTGAATTGTTATTGCTACCATTTTGATACAGGTAAAATATATATATGTACCGTGTAGCCGATAGAAATAAAAAAAAAAAAAAAATGACGGTAAATTGAGAGTCCTCAGTCAGTGATACCTTTTAATGGTTGTTACTAAGAAATGTGCTCTACAGACTATTTGGGACATCACAACCCTGGACCAGACCTCAATCAGAGGACAATAAAATTTTCACCCTCCTTATCTATGAATTGCTCCCATATTTACTACAACTGTTCTCTTCCCATAGAAGAAATAAGGTTTGGTACCTTGTTAGGACCCTTTCACATCAGCGGTTTTTTTAAATTGCGGCAGATTTACCGAATCTGCCGCCTAACGGCCGTACTTGCAGCGCCCTTGCGCAAACGCCCATGCATTGGCTGCTGACCACATTTTTTTTTTCGCAGGCCACAAGTGACAGATCTGCCACATCCAGCAGAACCACACTTGCTGCATCTGACCGCAAGCCCCATAGACAATGCATGGCGCTTGCCGCAAGTGTGCTGCAAGTATGGCCGTTATGTGTCAGATGCGGTAAATTTTCCCGATCTGTCGCAATTTTAAAAAAACGCTGATGTGAAAGGGGCCTTAACCAGTTGAAAAATTATTGATTGCTCTCAGTAGGAGAAGCAAAATAATAATCTTGCAGTCGTGATACCTTTTAATGGCTAACAAAAATAAAGTAAGCGATGTTACAAAGCAGCAAGCGTTCAAGACTTCTCACATCTCACAAATATTAGAAGAAACACAAATATGTATATATACACACACAACCAGAGAAGATGTAAGGTATAATAAATGGATATTTAAAGGGAACCTGAACCCTCCAAATCACCCCCAACTCTATGAATACCTGTCCCTGCACCCTGAGACATCCTTTCTAGCAGTCCTTTTGTGTAAAAAATGAGTGGGGTAACATTGCCAAAAAGACCTTTATCCACTTACAAATCTGCGACTTCTTCTCCTTGAATAAGTTTCACAGGGCGTTCCCTGTGCAATCCTAAGTCCACCTGAGCTGCTCATTATCACGCCCTGATGGGCGTGATAAATAATCTGTGGAGCCCACTGGGACGGGGTACTCGGAACCGGACCGGGTTGCTGCTGGGAATGTCACGGAGGGCCTGGTCTGGACCATGTCCCGGGTTCCGCAAGTAAAAGGGGATATTTACAAGGGATGAATGTTTGTCGTGACACCACCCACGGTTTGCGGTCAGTAATGGGACCAGCGCTGCTGCAGAACCTCCGGGGATGATGTTAGGCAGCTTTAGATGGAACAGCTCTCCGTAGGTAGAGACTGGTTCCCCGGGGCAGTGGTAATTAGAGTCTATGATGGGTATGATAGATGTGGTAAGGGGGTGATAGTGGAGACGGGTTCAAGGATCACACACTCACGTTTCTGAAGTTTTCCAAAGTTTTACTGCAGATGTAGTAGCAGAGTTTTGTCCACGGAGTCTGTACTGGGGCCGGGTTGCTCCCACCCTGTCCGGGTCCTCAAGTTCCTCCTGCTGCGCTGTGTATGTGGCCCTGCTGCTGCTTCTAGCTGAGCTGCTGGCACTATCGCTCTCCTCACAGGTACCCCTTGGCTAGGCAACTTGAGTCTTCCGTGTGCTTCTGACCCTGCCATGTTGCTTCGCTCAGGTACAGTGTCGACCTACAACCTCCACTATCCCGGTATTCACTGTGCTGTGTGTGTCAGTCACAGTTTCGGATCCGGTATCCGATCTGTGTGCTCCTCCGGGGCGAAATATATGAGGTAGCTCAGTCTTCCAGATGGGTTTCTCTGTCTTCAGTTCTCCTTCCTTCAGACCCTGGCTAGGCATGGAATCAGTGAGCAGACTGTAGAGAAGCCTGACGCAGCTCCTTTACACTACAGTCTCTCTCAGTTCTCCCAGGAACTGGACTCTTCACAGTACTGCTACATACTAAACTAAACTAACTGCTTCCTCTTGACCCGGAGTATATAAGGGAGCTGGTTTAGCTCCCTCTCCTGGCCCAGAGGTGCTAGTGTAGTGTCAGTGTGTTGTGGGGAGGGAACCCGTGTGATGTTACTGTGGCACATTAACCCCTGGGGTGCCACAAATCCTTCTCCTTCTCGCCCTGCTGTATGGCCGTAATAGCCGGAGTGATGCTATTTGTGTCACATCCGGTCATGGTGACGTCTGTACAACCTTTAGGTGTAAAGCAAAAACCAAGCATGTGCAATGCGCATGGTGAGGTCGGCGGTGCACCTAAAGGGTTTACAGATGTCACCATGACCGGATGTGACGCAAATAGCGTCACACCGGCTATTATGCCCATACAGCAGGGCGGGGAGGAGAAGGATTATTTATCACACCCATCGGGGCGTGATAATGAGCGGCTCAGGCGGGCTTAGGATCGCACAGGGAACGCCCTGTGAGACGTATTCAAGGAGAAGAAGTCGCAGATTTGTAAGTGGATAAATGTCTTTTTGGCAATGTTACCCCACTCATTTTTTTACACAAAAGGACTGCTAGAAAGGATGTCTCAGGGTGCAGGGACAGGTATTCATAGGGTTGGGGGTGATTTGGAGGTGTCAGGTTCCCTTTAAACAAACAGAGCTTAGGGTGAGAATCCCTAATTAGCCAAGCTTAGTGTTGTGAAAGTTTTTATGGTCCCAATTCATATGTAAGTTCTGAGACCTGGCGCCCTCAGTGACTCTGGAAAGGACTTTCAGATCTTGTAGTGAGAAGGACTGTAGAAGGATTTATGGTTCACTACAAGATCTGAGACTCCTCTGCAGAGTCACTGAGAGCACAGAATTTACATATAAATTGGGACCATGAAAACTTTCACACCACTAAGTTTGACCAAGCAAGGATTCTCTCCCTAAGGCCAGTTTCACATCACAATTTTAAGGCATCCGTGTGTATCCGTTTCAATACGGATACACACGGATGCGATTGTGGCTCCCATGTATCCCTATGGGCTCGGATTGTGCTCGGATGTGTCCCTATTGGCATTCGATTTAAGCACAATCCGTAGCCTTCTGATTTAGTCACGGATCCAAAATCATAGTCTCCTGCGATTTTGGTGTCCCTGACTAAAATTGAACACCACAGATCCGTGAAGGATCCGTGATGGTCCGTAGGGCTATATAAAGTGAGCCTATGGACATCGGATCCGAGTTCACCTCGGAACCGATGTCGACTCCGTGGTCCCTGCCTCTCCCTGTCTCTCCCTGCATCTTCCTTCCCCATCTCCTCCCCATCTCCTTTATTCGGTCCTTCCCCGCTATTCTATTTTGTCCCCCCGCTCCCCTATCTTGATCTAATCCCTATCCTGTCCCCTGTTCTCTTCCCTGTGTGTTAAAAGAAAAAACTCCTCCCAGAGGATACATCACCTTGTCACCGCCTCCCAGGATGCGACACCATTAGAGCAGAAGGGCCTGTGGTGATGTCACAGAGCCAGTCAGCTGACGTGTCATGTGATCAGCTCTCTGACATCATCACAGGTCCTTCTGTCCTGATGGTGTCGCATCCTGGGAGTCGGTGACAAGGTGATGTATCCTCCGGGAGGAGTTTTTTTTTTTTTTTAACACACGGGAAGAGAACAGGGGACAGGATAGGGATTAGATCAGGATAGAGGAGTGGGGGGACAGAATAGAATAGCGAGGGAAAAAAATGGAGGAGACAGGAGCAGGGAGAGACAGGAGACCGCAGGATCCACACAGATCCTGCATAGAATTGGATTGGATGGCTATTTGCCATCCGATTGCAGGGATCCATGTGGATCCGTGGCTGTCCGTGGAATCCTCCTTCAAACTTGGATCCCACGGACAGCCAAAAAATCGTGTTGTGAAACTGGCCTAAGCTCTGCTTGTTTATTTAAACGCCTATTTATTATTCCTTGCATCTGTTCTGGTTGTGTTTGTATATATATTTGTGTTTCTTCTATTATTTTGTCATACCATGCCTGATAAAGAGATGTGAGAAGTCTCGAAAGCTTGCTGCTTTGTAACATCAATTACCTTAGTTTTGCTAGCCATTAAAAGGTATCACGATTGCAAGATTATTAATTTGTTTCTCCCTCTGAGAGCAATCAATCTTTTCTCTTCCCATACCAATAGTTCTGCTTCATGTCACTTGTCTTATTTACTGCACTATCCTATTACATGTTGTGTATAAGGGAGTAACTATTCCCTTAGAACTCATCTTAGCCCGTCATACAGCCAGATCAGGTCCCATGCACTGCACTGATGAGGGTCAATCACAGGCTCATTAAAGAGTCAATTTTGACTTTTAGGATTGCTACTTGCAATAGGTGGCACTAGCGCTCATCTACTTCCTCTCTGAAGAAACAATTTGCATCTGTTGTGTTTAAACTTATAGGTCTACAGCTTTGTTTTATATCATGCCTGATAAAGAGACCAAAGTAGTCTTGAAAGCTTGCTTTCCATCTTTTCCATCTTTTCAGTTATCCATTAAAAGGTATCTACCACTGAGGACTTAAAAAAATTATTGCTTCTATTGGCACACATGGGGCATATCACTAAAAAGGTCTTAAAGAGTATTTGCAATTTTACCCATGAAATATAGACTCTAGAGGCCCGTGTCAGGCTCTAAAGGCAGCGCCCCGGACTCTTGTGACCCTTTTCTAGCAGAACCACAGCCCCCATAACATCCTGTGGTACTTCTATGGCCAAGTCCACTCTTACTTAATTTGAATTATTATTATTATTATTATTTATTTATTTATATAGCGCCATTAAATTCCATGGCGCTTTACATGCTAAAAGGGTAGACAAGGACAAGTATAATAAATGTGGACAATTTGGTCATACAGATACAAGAGGGGAAAGATCCTGTCCGTGAGGGTTCACAATGTTCGAGGGGCGGGTGGGGATACAGTAGGAGGGGGAGGTGCCGGTCATGAGACGGTGGGTGGACCAGGTCTCATAGGAGGTTGTAGGCTTGGCGGAACAGGTGGGTCTTTAGGCTTCTTTTGAAGGTTCCCAGGGTAGGAGAATGTCTGATATGTTGGGGCAGAGAGTTCCAGAGTATGGGGGATGCCTAGGAGAAATCCTGAATGCGGTTGTGCGAAGAAGAGATGAGAGGGGAGTTGAGGAGGAGTTCTTGGGAGGATCGCAGGTTGCGTGAGGGAAGGTATCGGGAGACCATGTCGGAAATGTATGGAGGGGACAGGTTGTGGATGGCTTTGTATGTCATGGTTAATGTTTTAAACCGGGAACTCTGGAAAGCAGGGAGCCAATGAAGGGCTTGGCAGAGGGGGGAGACAGTGGAGTAGCGGGAGGACAGATGGATTAGATGGGCAGCAGAGTTTAGGATAGATTGGAGAGGTTCAAGTGAGGTAGCAGGGAGGCCGGAGAGCAGGAGGTTGCAATAGTCAAGGCTTGAGATGATGAGAGTGTGAATAAGGGTTTTAGCAGTGTGGAGGTCAAGAAAAGTGTGCATCCGGGAGATGATTTTGAGCTGAAGAAGGCAGGAGGTGGCGAGGGCCTGGATGTGGGGCTTGAAGGAGAGGGAAGAGTCGAGGATATCCCCAAGGCACTTGGCATGGGGGACTGGGGAGAGAGAGCAGTAATTGACGATGATCGATAGGTCGGGTAGTGAGGGGGAGCGGCTTGGGGGTAAGACGATGAACTCGGTTTTCTCCATGTTCAGCTTAAGGAAGCGAGTGGAGAAGAAGGATGAGATGGCAGACAGGCATTGTAGGGAATTTTGGATAGTATGAAGGCGATGTCAGGTCCAGACAGGTAGATTTGGGTGTCGTCGGCGTAGAGGTGGTACTGGAGGCCGTGGGACTCAATGAGTTACCCTATTCCGAGAGTGTAAATTGAGAAGAGTAGCGGTCCCAGAACTGAGCCCTGAGGGACCCCGACAGATAGGAGGTGGGGTGAAGAGGAGGTGTGGGAGTGGGTGACGCTGAAGGTCCGGTCTGTTAAGTATGAGAAGATCCAAGAGAGGGCAAGGTCCGTGATGCCAAGAGATTCCAGGATCTGAAGTAGAAGGGAGTGGTCAACAGTGTCGAAGGTGGCGGATAGGTCGAAGAGGAGGAGGACAGAGTAGTGACGTTTGCTTTTGGCAGTCAGTAGGTCATTGGTGACTTTCGTCAGGGCAGTTGCAGTGGAGTGGAGGGGTCGGAAGCCAGATTGCAGGCGGTCAGAGAGGGAGAAGGAGGAGAGGTGAGAGGACAGCTCTGAGTGTACATGCTGTTCAAGTAGTTTAGAGGCGAAAAGGAGGAGAGATATGGGCGGATAGTTGGAGACAGATGTAGGTTCGAGGGAGGGTTTTTTAAGGATGGGTGTGATCAGGGCGTGTTTGAAGGCTGAAGGGAAGGTGCCAGTGGTAAGTGATAGGTTAAAAAGATGAGTTAAGGCTGGGATGATAACAGAGGTGAGGTTGGGAATGAGGGGGGATGGGAGCGGGTTGTGGGTGCTGGTGGTGAGGTGTGATTTTGACAGGAGGGAGAAGAGCTGATCCTCAGTTATGGGGGGGAAGGCAGCTGGTGGAAGGAGAGGGCAGTATAGGTGAGAGGGGTGGCTGTGGGGACAGTGGGTCAAAGCTGTCTCTGATTCTGTCAATCTTTTCTTTGAAGAAGGAGGCAAAGTCTTCAACGGAGATAAGGGAAGAGGGAGGGGGCGGGCGGAGTAAGGAGTTGAAGGTTTTGAAAAGCTGTTTGGGATTGTGGGACAGGGAGGTTATTAGGGATGAGAAGGTTCGTTTGGCGGCAGCAAGTGTAGCCTTGAAGGCGGTGAGGGACTGTTTGAACAGCACAAAGTGCTCAGTGGAGTGTGATTTTTACCATCTCCTTTCGGCAACCCAGGATGCCCGTCTCAGGTCTTTAGTGAGGGTGGTGTGCCAGGGTTGCCTATTAGTGTGTGGAGCGTGGTGTGTGAAGGGGGCGGCTAGGTCGAGGGCATTGGTTAATGTGGTGTTGTAGAGGGTGGTGGCAGGGTCTGTGTCGCGTATGGATTTTATGTCGGCGAAAGGGAGAAGGGATTCTGAGAGTGAGTGTAGATTGATGTGTTTTAGGTTTCGGCGGGGGTGATCGAGTTTGCGGAGAGGGGATGGCGTAGTAGGGGAGGTGAGGGAGGAGAAGGTCAGCAGATTGTGGTCAGACAGGGGGAGGGTTGAGTTTGTGGGGTTAGTGAGGGAGCGAAGACGGGTAAAGAAGAGGTCCAGTGTGTGGCCATCTTTGTGGGTGGCAGAGGAGGACTATTGGGAGAGCCCAAAGGAGGAGGTCAGGGAGAGAAGTTGAAAGGCGGTTGGGTGGGCGGTGTCGATGGGGATATTGAAGTCACCCATAATGATGGTGGGGATGTCAGCAGAGAGAAAATGTAGTAGCCAGGTGGTAAAGTGGTCAAGCAAGGTGGGGATGGATCCAGGATGGCGGTAGATGACGGCCAGCTGAAGGTTACAGGGGAAGAAGATGCGGACAGAGTGGGCCTCGAAAGAGGGGAGAGTAGCAGAGGGTGGTAGTCGAATGGGGGCGAACGAGCAGGTGTTGGACAAGAGTATGCCGACACCTCCGCCGTGTTTGTAGGAGGGGCGGGGGGGTGTGGGAAAGACTGAATCCACCATAAGATAGTGCAGCAGGGGAGGCTGTGTCGGAGAGGTCTCTGTGATGCCAAGGAATGAAAGTGTTTTAGAGACAAAGAGTTTGTGGATGTATGGGAGTTTATTACAGACTGAGCGGGTGTTCCAGAGAATTATAAGGGAGTTAGCATTTTCACCTTGTATTTTATGGGTCTTTGTTTGAATCAGACCAAGCACAACGTCTCCATGGAGATGTAATGTTTGTTTTATGCTTCATTAGGATTTTGTCAGATATTTCATACTGATCTTCATCCCTTAATAACAGCAGGTGACAACATAGAGTATTTTCCAATAACATATATTGGCTCAATGGTGAGGGTGATGGGATGCTCAAGCCTTCTCTTCCATGACCCCATATGTATGGTCTGTTTCTATTGTATAGTTAACATCTAAAGAGAATAGCTCAAAAGAACATCAAATCTTTGTCCTGTTTTCCTTCAGCTTTGATCAAATGGGAAAAATATTTGAAGAAAACACAGAGCAAATAAGGCTGGATAATAAGGGATCTATAATCCTGACATGATATTTGCTGGTGTCAAGGGATTTAGGTATGGAGTTTGGGGATTGGGGGTATTTAGCTCCATCCATTTGCCCATAAACTCTGAGCAGCTTCTCTCTACCAGCTGAAGAAAAGCCTCCACACAGCATGATGCTGCCACCACCATATTGAATGGTTAGAATGGTGTTTTCAATATAATTGTCACACTACAGACTAGGGCGCATCCATATACAGTGCGTGCCAGTGGCGCATGACTCCAGGGGTATGGCGCCCAACAGAAAACTACCAACGGGGAGTACAGAGGGGACAAGTACAATGGAGGGTCCTGCACATAGGGAATGGGAGAAAGGGAGACCTTCTGCACTCACCTGACGTTATGCTATGCTCTCCCTACTGTCTCTATATGGGTTCTTTCACCCCATCACCGAGCAGGACACCTAGTTCCTTGCTGGCCCTGATGTTAGCCCTCACTAGGGAGATGGCCGACAGGAGCACTAGTCCCAAACGCTACATTAAAATCAACAAGAGGGCAGCGAGACAGACAGGGGAAAAAGCAACACAACGTCATGGTTTCTGCCACTCTTCTAGGCAACAGACGGCGTGGTAATGGTCAGCTTCTCCAAAGTAGCTCTTTCCACTCAGGCAGATGGCTAGGAATGAAGTTCAATAATCAGCAAGGAAAGTTGGACCATGGGACCATAAAAAGGAGATGGGAGTGGTCACAAAGTAGTCTCA
Organism: Allobates femoralis; assembly: GCA_033576535.1. Classification (NCBI taxonomy): domain Eukaryota; kingdom Metazoa; phylum Chordata; class Amphibia; order Anura; family Aromobatidae; genus Allobates; species Allobates femoralis. Next base: position 172,849,100 of record JARQOC010000007.1, read on the forward strand.
CCTGGGAAGAGAACTTAGGTGCTTTGCAGCAAAAGAAACTGATATTAGCTCCAACTCTTCCAAAGGAAAGAAGCACATTTAATATGAAGTCTCAGTACAGGAATGACACACAGGTCTCAAACCTATCACAAGTCACCTAAGTAAGAGAGAACATCGTGACAATAATATGGAGTGTTAATTTTCTACCATACATTGCGATATGAATTAAGCTCAAAAGTTCTACTTTGAACTCAGTTGACCCAAGCACCTTCTTCAACATGCTAGCTGTGTCCCCTACATGGCATGTGGGAGAATGGGCTCTGGTCATATGAGACCAAAGTCAAACATTTTGGGATCAATGCAAAGGGGTATGTGTGGTGGAAAACTAACACTGCATATCACACTGAAACACCATCCTCACCATCAAATATGGTGGTAGCAGGATGCAGCCAGTTACTTCTCCACATGAAACTCATCCAACTAGGTTTTTATGGACCTTGCTTTGTGCATTGGGGCACTCATGCTGGAACATACATAGAGCTATTTTGTAAAGAATAATGAGCGAAAATGTCAGCCTCTGGATCTGCAAATCTGATAGAAACATACCCAAAAGACTTCCATAATTGCAGTGAAAGGTGTTCCTACAAAGTATTGATTGAGCAAGGTTGAATAAAAATACACATCACAATATTTAGATTAATATTTTTTTTTAAAATGTTAAAACCATGTACCATTTCCTTTATACTTCACACATACTTGCTATTTTGTGCTTGTATTAAACCTAACATAGAAACAAAATGAGAATATACGCTGCAGTAAGTAAATACAGGGTGTTCATAAAGTAACAATGCAGTGCAGTGTGTGCAGTGCAGTGTGGTGTTGTTTATAAGTACTAATACACAGTATATTTGTCCGCCAGTCCAATTACATTGTAGAACAGTTGTGAGGACTGTGGAAAATAGTGTGTGTGAACCTGTGTCTCCACGTCCAGGGGCAGCACATCCAGCATCTCCTCTAGTTTCCACATCACCTACTGGCAAGTATTAACCACTGCATAGTTACTTTATGAACACCCTGTTGCAATAGTAATAGCATGTTTCAAGGGACACCGTCAAGTCGTTTTTCAGTATGATAATAATATTACCCATGAATAGTGCCTGGGCAGACCTTTTAAAAACATGTAAAATCATTATTCTACCCTTTGTAGTTTCCATTTTTTCAGCATTGTCAGACCCTGCAGAGAGCTGCTGCATTAGTCCTGTCCATTATAAGCAGAGACGATTAGTCCTGGCTGTGTTAAACTGTCATGTAATTATGCACTCCCTCTCAGCAGCTCTCTCCCCTCTCTTCACTCTTTTCCCTTTGTTCTCCGGGCACTGTGGTTTCACTTTTAGGAGTTCTATTCTGTTGAGGACACAGGGAAAGAGCAATTGCAGGTCTGCCTTATCTTAGCTAGACTCCATTTTTTTCTCTAAGCAGGCATTCCTGCTATGACAGTTTCTGTATTGTATTTGACCTCTTTCCTGGCTGCAGACACAGAGAGCAGAGAGGAGAATACAGCACCTCAGCCCCTCCCACTGATCTCCTGTGAAGTGATGTGAATATGTGACATGCAGAGAACTAAGCAGATCACTCTCTGAGATTGACAGATGGAATAAATCTCTTTATTTGAAGTTTACAGAAGATAGGAGGGGAATACAAACCCTGGCAAAAATTATGGAATCATTGTGCACGGAGGATGTTCATTCAGTTTTTTATGTTGTAGAGAAAATGCAGATCACAGACATGGCACAAAACTAGTCATTTCAAATGGCAACTCTCTTGAAGAAACAGTAAAAGAAATCAAGATAAAAAATGTGGTAGTCAGTAAGGGTAACTTTTTTCAGACCAAGCAGAGGGAAAAAATTATGGAATCACCATGTAAATATTCATTCCCAAAACTAACACCTGCATCAAATAAGATCTGGTTTTTATTCTGCATCTAAAAAGGAGTGATCATACCTTGGAGAGCTGTTGCACCAAGTGGACTGACATGAATCATGTCTCCAACACAAGAGATGTCAATTGAAATAAAGGAGAGGATTATCAAACTCTTAAAAGAGGGTAAATCATCACGCAATGTTGCAAAAGATGTTGGTTGTTCACAGTCAGCTGTGTCTAAAATCTGGACCAAATACAAACAACATGGGAAGGTTGTTAATGGGAAACTTACTGGTAGACCAAGGAAGACATCAAAACGCCAAGACCAGAAACTTAAAGCAATATGTCTCCAACACAGGAAATCCACAATAAAACAAATGAAAAACGAATGGGAGCAAACTGAAGTCAATGTCTGTGACCGAACTGTAAGAAACCGCCTAAAGGAAATGGGATTTACATACAGAGAAGCTAAACATAAGCCATCATTAACACCTAAACAGAAAAAAACAAGGTTACAATGGGCTAAGGAAAAGGAATCGAGGACTGTAGATGACTGCATGAAAGTTATATTCATTTGACAAGGTGATGATGATGGAACTTTTGTTTGGTGCCGTTCCAATGAGATTTATGACTGCATGAAGAGAACATGCAAATTTCCACAGTCATTGATGATATGGGGCTGCATGTCAGGTAAAGGCACTGGGAAGATGGTTGTCCGTACATCTTCAATAAATGCCCAAGTTTACATTGATATTTTGGACACTTTTCTTATCCCATCAATTGAAAGGATGTTTGGAGATGATTAAATCATTTTTCAAGATGATAATGCATCCTGCCATAGAGCAAAAACTGTGAAAACATTCCTTGAAAGAAGACACATAAGTCAATTTCATGGCCTGCAAATAGTCCGGATCCCAATCCAATTGAAAATCTTTGGTGGAAGTTGAAGAAAATGGTCCACGACAAGGCTCCAACCTGCAAAGCTGATCAGGCAACAGTAATCAGAGAAAGTTGGAGCCAGATTGATGAAGAGTACTGTTTGTCACTCATTAAGTCCATGCCTCAGAGACTGCAAACTGTTATTAAAGCCAGAGGTGGTACAACAACATACTAGTGATGTATTGGAGTGTTGTTTTGTGTGTTTGTTTTTCATGATTCCATAATTTTTTCCTCAGAATTGAGTGATTCCATAATTTTTTCCCTCTGCTTGGTCTGAAAAAAATGACCCTTACTGACTACCACATTTTTTTTATCTTAATTTATATGTGTTTCTTAAAGCCATAAAGTTGCCATTTGAAATAACTTTAGTTTTGTGCCATGTCTGTGATCTGCTTTTTTTCTAAACATTAAACAACTAAATGAACATCCTCCGAGCCAGGTGATTCCATAATTTTTGCCAAGGGTTGTATAAATAGAAGAAATACATGAATAGAGTAAGATTAGAGAAAGGAATTAGAAAATGATAGCAGTTACATATGGATTTCTGACCTGACAGTTTTCCTTTAAATAACATAGGGTACCCAGCAAGACTGTTTTTAATTTAAAAGAAACATAAACACCATCCCAGTATGACAAGGTTAACTCCAATCAGGACAGTCCTAGCCTCTGGTATTAAAACCTCACCTTGTGTCAACAGACCTTAGGACCAGAGCCTGACAAGTGTAGACACCTGTCCATGGGAAGCTATTTAAATGAACCGCCTGGCTCAAAAAAGAGGGATACACCCCTGTTGCTAGGAAGTACAAGAAACTACAGCAAAACCAAAGAAAGGAGCCAGAGCATAAGTTCGTATATATTCAGCATATAGAAGTAAGTTTACACTAAGGCCATTTAACAGACCTAAACCTAAGATACAAAAAAAGAGCATATACACTGCAGTAAGTAAATAGAAAAAGCACATATAAATAACATAGGGTACACAGTAACACAGTTATTGATCACAAAGGCATTAAAGCCATCCACCATAACAACATCACGAAGCAATCACTGATCTCAGGGAGACCAGTCCAAGAAAACACTGCGGGCAGCTGGCTAAAGCGCTCAACACAGTGAATTCCGAGGCGTATTGCCCCCTGGGAATTATGAATATGCAAATAGAGTCTGTGGAGCCTCGGTTAGGAGTCTCAACACAGGACTACCCAGATACCTGGCCTTGGTATTCCCTTGTCATATCTTTAAACTCAAAAAGAGCTTCATATTGACTGAAAGAGCCACCTAATATGGTGGTTATGGTGGTCTCCTCAAGGAGCCACCCCATGGCTAGGTCCTTCCCTGGAAGGATATCTGGCTAGTCCTGTGTTTGAGACCCCTAAACGAGGCTCCACGGACTCTATCCACCATAACAAGGCATGCCCCAATCGGGATGGTCCTAAACGCTAGTATTAAAATTTCATCTTGTATCAACCAACCTCAAAGTAGATAGGGCAGAGCAGGACCGGGGCCCTAGTAGCTTAGACACCTGCCCATGGGAAGCTGTATAAATGACCTGGCTAAAAAAAGGGGAAGCCGATCCCCAGTTTGTGCAAAGTGCAAGGAATTGAGGCAAAATCAAAGAAGTGAATTGGAGCATAAGTTGGTATACATGCAACAAAGAGGAGCATTTTTAGCTGGATTAGAACAAAGTATATTCATGTGTGTGAATGACCCAAAGTCCAGACCATAATCCCATTGACAATCTGTGACAAAACATGAATATTGCTGTTCACAGACATCTCCATCCAATCTCACTGAGCTACAGCTATTTTGCAAAGAAGAATGGGCAAAAGATATCCCCCTCTAGATGAGCAAAGCTGGTGGAAACATCTCACTAAAGACTTGCAGCAGTAATTGCAGCATAAGGAGGTCTCCCAAAGTTCTGACTCGGGGAAGATTAATACAAATGCATGTTATCATTTTCAGATTTATATTTTTAAAATATTTAGAAATGTATTATTTCCTTTACACTTACTACTTTGTGTTTGTATATCACGTGAAATTCCAATCATATTTATTTACATTTATGGATGTAACATGAAAAAACGTGAAAACGTTCACAGGGTGTAAATACTTTTTCAAGGCAGTGTATCTACTGTATAACAAGGTTACAAATAGAGGAGGGGAACAGCGCCATTTTACACCCTCTTGTTCATGAGTGTCATATCCCAATCCAAAAGGGCACCATCATGGAAAAGCAACGTGACTTTTGTTAAAAATATTTAGTTAAATGTGTACAATTATAGCCATTGTTTTATATTGTCGAGTTTGTTTAAACAAGACGAATAAATGATTCAATTCAACAGTTTCCCTAAATTGGTAATAAATATATATATATTGTTTTTTGGCCATAGGCATTAGATGATGGTCAGGCAGAAGAAACAATTCTGATTGCATCTTCCGATTATCGGCCTTTATTCTGATGAGAATCCCTTAAAATATGTACCTGGATTTGTTATATGGAGCAGATAGACCACTGGCATAAATGATGGGGTATGTCAGTGACCATTTAAAATCCGTATTCCCCTGTAGAGCATACCCCGTAATGATGAAGAGGGGAAGGCAGTTGGGTAGATCTTTTCAATGAGGTAATAGAAAACGTTCTTCAAAGTTGTTGCACGTCAAGGAAAAGCAAAAGAAAAAAAGGCATAAAGGTGAATCTCAATGAACTAGAATATTATCAAAAAGTTAATTTATTCCAGTAATTCAATACATAAAGTGAAACACATATACAGTTGTTAAGGAGAGCCTTAAGATGAAAATACTTCATTAAGCTTAAGACATAAGGGTATGGGAGAAATGATATATAGAGTGTATTATTTTACATTGTATAAGTTGTGATTTAAACATGGCTGCCATTTCCTGCCACATCACACCATGTGCTGAGAGCAAGATGGAGTCCAAAGAAGACTGACCAATCACCGAAGCTGGAGGTCAGGGAAGACTGACCAATCACAGAATAACATACTCGATCAAGACCACACCCCTTGATGACCTCATGGATCCGCCCATGGACTAATCCACTGACCAATGAATACATCTGAGTAGGGCTGACCGAGCCCCTTTTTGAACAAAAACCTCATGTCTTATAATAAACAGGCACTTGGAGCTTGGGTCTGACCAAGGAAGGGTGTACATCTGACTCACTGTGTCTAGAGTCATACTTTTCAATGCCGGTGCTTGGTCTATATAAATTTGGTCAGGGGCAGGCAACTTATTAATATTATTATGAAATATTACCTTTACACAGTTATATGAAAAAGTTTGGGCACCCCTCTTAATCTTACTCATTTTTTTTGTTCAAAATTGGGTTTTTGCAACAGCTATTTCAGTGTGATATATGTAATAACTGATGGACACAGTAATATTTCAGGATTGAAATGAGGTTTATTGTACTAACCAAAAATGTGAAATATGCATTATTTCAAATATTGACAGGTGCAAAAGTATGGGCACGTCAACAGAAAAGTGACATTAATATTTAGTAGATCCACCTTTTGCAAAAATAACAGCCTCTAGTCCCTTCCTGTAGCTGTTAATGAGTTCCTGGATCCTGGATGAAGGTATTTTTGACCATTCCTGTTTACAAAACAATTCCAGTTCAGTTAAGTTTGATGGTCGCCGAGCATGGACAGCCCGCTTCAAAACATCCCACAGATGTTCAATAATATTCAGGTCTGGGGACTGGGATAGGCATTCATGCAGAGGAACAATTACAATGTTCTGGAATGCCTGAGTAGATTTGGAGCGCTGTTTTGGATCATTGTCTTGCTGAAAGATCCATCCCCGGCGTAACTTCAACTTTGACACTGATTCTTGATCATTATTCTCAAGAATCTGCTGATACTGAGTGGAATCCATGCGACCCTCAACTTTAACAAGATTCCCGGTGCCGTCATTGGCCACACAGCCCCAAAGCATGATGGACCCTCCCCCAAATTTGACAGTGGGTAGCAAGTGTTTTTCTTAGAATGCTGTGTTTTTGTGGCGCCATGCATAACGCCTTGTTGTATGACCAACAACTCAATCTTTGTTTCATCAGTCCACAGGACCTTCTTCCAAATGAAACTGGCTTGTCCAAATGTGCTTTTGCATACCTCAGGTGACTCTGTTTGTGGCGTGCATGCAGAAACGACTTCTTTCGCATCACTCTCCCATACAGCTTCTCGTTGTGCAGTGTGCGCTGTATTGTTGAGCGATTCACAGTGACACCATCTGCAGCAAGATGATGCTGCAGGTCTTTGGAGGTGGTCTGTGGATTGTTCTTGGCTGTTCTCACCATTCTTCTTCTCTGCCTTTCTGATATTTTTGTTGGCCTGCCACTTCTGGCCTTTACAAGAACTGTCCCTGTAGTCTTCCATTTCCTTACTATGTTCCTCACAGTGGAAACTGACAGGTTAAATCTCAGAGACAACTTTTTGTATCCTTCCTCTGAACAACTATGTTGAACAATCTTTTTTTTAAGATCATTTGAGAGCTGTTTTGAGGAGCCCATAATGCAACTCCTCAGAGAAGATGCAAATAGGAGAACAACTTGCAAGTGGCCACCTGAAATAGCTTTTCTCATGATTGGATACACCGGGCTATGAAGTACAAAGCTCAATGAGGTTACCAAACCAATTTAGTGCTTCAGTAAGTCAGTAAAAAGTAGTTAGGAGTATTCAAATCATGAAAATCAGAAGGGTGCCCATACTTTTGCACCTGTCAAATTTTGAAATAATGCATATTTGACATTTTTGGTTAGTACAATAAACCTCATTTCAATCCTGAAATATTACTGTGTCCATCAGTTATTACATATATCACACTGAAATAGCTGGTGCAAAAACCCAATTTTAAACCAAAACAAATGAGTAAGATTAAGACGGGTGCCCAAACCTTTTCATATGACTGTATTATATAGAGTCATTACACACAGAGTGATCTATTTCAAGTGTTTATTCCTGTTAATGTTGTTGATTATGGCTTACAGCCAACAAAAACCCAAAGGTCATTATCTCAGAAAATTAAACTAGGGAGGATGAAGATTCTGAGAGATAAAATATTAGCTAAATAGGTATCAGAGGCTTCACCTTGTGTGGTTGTGAGTGTCACAACCACTATAAAAGCATATCACAGCTGCTGCAGTCCCCAGCATGGTGCTTATTGAGTAAGGAGGATGAAGGGTTATAAACCACGCTGCCGTATTCCACGAGACATCAAAGGGTGAATATGATATTGATTTAATAGTCAACGCATTTCAGGGCTCCCTGGCCCCTTCCCCAGGACAAATCAGTATTATATTGCCATGTTTCAGAGTGTTTCAAGGAGGCCTGAAACATGTTGATTAATAAACCAATATTATATTCACCCTTTGATGTCTCGTGGAATGTGGCAATGCGGTTTTAACCCTTCATCCTCCCTACTTTAGTTTTCTGAGATCATGACCTTTGGGTTTTCATTGGCTGTAATCCATAATCATCAACATTTACAGACATAAACACGAAATATTTCACACTGTTTGATCACACTATAATTATGTGTTTAACTTTATGTATTGAATTTCTGAAAAGAAATTCACTTTTTGATGACATTCTAATTCATTGAGCTGCTCCTGTATATTTACAAGTTTTAGATTTGATGTTAAAATGTCTGTAACTATCTTATTCACCTGAACGGGGTTTGCAGGAGTCCATGCGCGTGCTGATAATAAACCCCATTCAGAAGTATAAGGCCCTGTGCACATGTTGAGTTTGTATCACGTTTATGAGTGCAGTTTTGTCACAAAGCTACATGCCTATCCTTATGACAGCAAAGTCAATGAGGATCCTGACGTTTTGTGCACATGTTGCTTATCTTTCCATTGCAGATTTGGTGCAGAAATACATTTGCCGCTGTCAATTCTTTCAGCATTTTTCCAACCCAGAATGTATGAAAAACGCATGGAAAAAGCATCAAAACACATAAAAAGCTATTTTTTTTAGGCCAGGAGGGGCAGATTGGTGCAACCAAATACTTAATGTGTGCACAAAGTATTAAACTAAGGCTAGGGTCACATTTGTTAATGAAATTGCGTTCACTGCATCCAGATCCGGATGCGGTGAACGCAATTGGCTTCCCACACATTTTGCAAGCAATCCGGTTACCATACAGTTTTCTCATCCCTGCTGCTGCAGGGATGAGCAAATTGTTCACACTGTTAAAAAACCTTAAATATTAATAATAATTGTGGCCATCATGTCTCTAGGGGGTGCCTACCCCCCCTAGAGACATGCTGCCCACTCAGGTGGGCATGTAATGTCTTAATAACTCATGTACAGTAAGCTGGCTCCTGTCGGCTCTGTATAATTTACTGAATGAAGCCGCGGCTCCCCTGTCAGCAGCGCACATACTATACGTAATGTACGTATAGTATGTGCCGCTGTCCGAGGTCCTGTAGGCAGGGGCTGACTGGGGATTCAAACTCTGGGTGGCAGATTTTCTTTTCCAGCCCTTAGGTGAGGACCGGGGGGGAAGGGGTTGCTGTCAAAGATTTTCGGTGGTCCGGGGGGGGAGATTGCTGTCAGGCTAACTCACTGTGCCATCTCTGCCGCAGGCCTCCGTGTCTCCTGGGCTTTCACAACGCCGGTCGCAAATCGCCGCCGGCCCTGTTGTATGAGGGGGCGGCACTAGATGAGGGCTATACCACCAGCCCAGGGGGCCACCTGGGCCAGTCCGCCCCTGCCTGTAGGCATTTACAGTAGATCTATGGCGGTGCGCTGCCCACCTGAGTGGGCAGCATGTCTTTAGGGGGGGGTGGGCACCCCCTAGAGACATGACGGCCACAATTATTATTAATATTTAAGCATTTTTAACAGAGTTAACACTTTGCTCATCCCTGCGGTAACCGCATTCTTTGGGATTACACATCCTGAGCAATGCGGTTACCACATTGCAGATGATAGAACCGCTCCGAAAACTGCAGCCTGCATGATTTTTCACGCAGGCTGCAGAGCCGGATGCGGTAACCGGATTGCATGTAATGCAATCCGGTTGTTATAACGGGCTCTTATGAGGAGCGTTTCCTGATGCAGTTTTGAGCTTTTTTGAAAGCTCAAAACCGGATCAGGATTTAACAAAAAAAACGCAAGTGTGACCCTAGCCTAATTGTCAGTTGCAGAAATTGATGCAACATATCTCGCATATGTGACTGGATACTTATAAAGGAATTATATGTTTCATATGAAGTTAGCTGTACTTTTAGAAAGACAAGTTTATTCTTCATTGTGTCTTATTCAGATGGTGAGATGCCGGGGTGATGAAGGCTGCAGTTCGATGTCAGTGGTAATTGTTGTTTCTTTCAGTGCTTGTCTTCTATGTAATGCACTGGTGTTATCTGACATCTGCTGGTGGTGGAAACATATTGCATCCTTCTAATAATAATAATAATATGTGTTCATTTATATAGCGCTATTAATTTTATAGCACATTACATACATCAGCAACACTGTCCCCATTGGAGCTCACAATCTAAACATCCTATCAGTATGTCTTTGCAATGTGGGAGGAAACTAGAGAACCCGGAGGAACCCACGAGAGCACGGGGAGAACATACAAACTCCTTGTAGATGTTGTTCTTGTTGGGATTTGAACCCAGGACCCCAGACCTGCAAAAAAAAGGCAACCTAACAATGATTGAAAAACATTCTAAAACCTCTCCGAAAACTAAGCAAGCACTCAGGATCCTTAAAGGGAATGTGTCACCAAGTATTTGCCACCCAATCTGAGAGCAGCATTGTGTTCTTGAGTCTTGCAATTTGTCACTTACTCGGCTTTTTGCTGTAATTTTGTTCATATCACTTGTTTTATCAGCAGAAGATTATCATTGGATGACTTTTTGGTTTGCTGTCAAGGTAGTCCTCCATATTAATAAACTCTATGTAATCCCTTGACACATGACTGATGAGGAATTTTCTGTGTACACTGTGCATAGGCAAAAAGCTGCCAATCAGTGATGTGGGCAATGCTCAGCATTCAGATAACTGTTAAGGTATCTTTACACGCCGCCACTGAGGTGTAGCAACTGCAAGGCAATCGGGATTTTTGTCACGGTTGCCTTGAAATTGCTACGAAGTTGCAGCGTGTAATTTGAGAAAGTGATCGGGATTTTCGCAGTTGCTCCTGGTTGCGGTTTCAGAGCATTGTTCTAAAATCAGAGGCAACCCAGATGGTGGAATTGCCCTGGTATTGGCGTGTAAAAGGGCGATAGGGATGGAATCTGCGTCACCCAGTGATTTCCCAGAGGCGTGCCACAGCGTGCTGGATACCGCGCCCCATCAGCGATGGTTGGTGGTGGCTACTGTGTTACCATTGGCTGTCCCTTCACAGGGTGCCATATTTAAAGAGCTGTCCATTCACACTACACAATTGCAATGGCGTCATGTATTAGCCAGCCTTCCTGCGCAGGCTGCCCAATCATGACGCTATTGTCCAATCAGCTTGTTAGCGTCACGGAATACACAACTCTGTCACACCTATGTTTTGGGGCCGCAGAACATGTACGCCCACATTCCCCTACTGATTGCTGTGTGTGAAGGGGCAACGGGATTCAACTGGATGTTTCCAGCAGGATCAGTTTCAACTTCCGGGGATCCACGTTCCCTTAGTTTGAGGGCGCAATTGCGGTATGTACATGCGGAATCGGCGATCGTTAGCAACCGTTAAAAACGTGCACGCACACGTACGGTTGCTACCGATCGCCAGTGATAGTTGAGGCATGTAAAGGTACCCTATAGGTACCGACACACAAAGAAACATTGCCAGCAACATTGCCGGGTCCTCAGGGGCGTGGCAAAGTTGAAGAAACATTGCTAGTGAGTTGCAACATGTAAGGGTACCTTCACACGCGGCAATATTGCTAGGCAATTTCACTGGCAATTTGCTGGTTGCAGTGAAATCATGGACACATTGTTACATTTGTACACAGCAACAAAATAAAACAATGTGTCAATGATTTCCCTGCAACCAGCAAATTGCCAGTGAAATTGCCTAGCAATATTGCCGCGTGAATATATCATAACACACTGCAGGGTGGGATCTGGGGCCTCCGCAACACACAGGCGTGATCATTAGAGATCCATGTGACCTAAGTTGTCGGGCAGCTCACACGGCGCATGACCGAGAAATGAATCAATGAACAGCGCAGGCGCCGATGACATGCGAAGGAATAGAGGAGGCAGCACCCGGGGGACAGAGGGGGATGATGGACAGCAGTGAGGCAGTTAAATCATGGAGAGAGAACATACCTCCCGGACTCAATAGTGGTATGGCGGGAAATTTATAAAAATCTTTATTTCAGTGTCTCTGGGGATAATAGAAATAAGAGCCACCTTCACAGAATGCAGCCTTAGGCTGCGTTCACACATCGCGTATTTTTACGCGTATTTTTACGCGCGTATTTTCTCCAGAAGAATGTGCATCTGTATTTCCCAGCAAAGTCAATGGGCATTCACTTTTGCCATTCACACATCGCGTATTTTTACGCAGCATAAAAATACGCGCGTAAAAAGAATGAACATGTCAATTCTTTGCAGTTTTTTACGCGCGTATTTTCCATAGGCCCCATTATAAGCACTGGAAATACGCGCGTAAAAAAACGCAGTCGCGTATTTTTACGCGCGTAAAAATACGCGTGCGTAAAAATACGCAATGTGTGAACGTAGCCTAAGGGTACCTTTACACGCCACAACCACAGGAGACAATTTAGGCGGCTATATTTCTCGCTGGAATAATCGCCGCCAAATTGCCTCCTTATTGCGGCTTGTAAATAGGAAATTTAGCGGCGATAACACCAATGGCGCCTGGTTTTGATTTTGGGGCAGTGCTCTAAAACCAGGCGACCGAGGCGAAGCGACATATCGCCGCCAAATTCCCTATTTACACGCAGCAATAAGGAGGCAATTGGGTGGCAATGTGGCAGCGATATTTCCAGGTCGCAATATCGCTGCCACAATTGTCTCCAGTGGTTGCGGCGTGTAAAGGTATCCTTAGTGCTGCTGAAGGTGGCTTTTTACCTTCATAGGCCCTGGGGGTGACAGGTTCCCTTTAAACATAGCAAACAACGAAGATCATCATCTCACACAGCTAAGGCTGGTTTCACACTGCGGTCAGATCAGGTCAGATCAGGTCAGGTTTTGTGTTCCAAAACCAGGAGTGTCTCCAAAACCTAGAACAGGGGTCAATCTTTCAATTATACTTTTTGTCTGCAAGTTCCTCTCCTGGTTTTGGAACACAAAACCTGACCTGATCTGACCTGACCTGACCGCAGTGTGAAACCAGCCTAAGTAATATTCACTGCCAAGCTGATCACTTATCCCTGTATCAGGATGGTCACATATATATCGTACATTATTTGACTCTTTATTTTCAGCAGTTTTATGATATTAATCAGATTTTTTCCAGCATTAGTGTTCAAATTAAAAAAGGCCATTTTTAGCAGTATGATTAATTTGTTTTGTGGCTGTCTGTTACAAATTAAATTAGACATTAAATTAAAGATGCAATTAACCACTGAATTAATTGAATAACACAGCGACAAAACAACTACTTTCATAGTGAACACAGGTGAAATTGCCATTGGAATAATACATAAAATATTCCATAATTGTAGGTCGCTGCTGCCCTCTGCTGGATTCATTCTGTTTATCATCCTTTAAAGCGGATCCTGCAGAGATCCAATGGCAAAGAAGTGGACAAAGGCTATGTTCACACACAATTTGAGTTTTTTTTAGCACTCTTATAGGCTGTGGTCACAGTAGCATTTTTCACATGCGTTTTTGGAGACCTGCGTTTTCAAAAACGCATGTAAAAAACGCACCCATAGGCCCCCATGTTAAAAAACGCATGCCCTAATAGCCAAAAAGCATGTGTGACTGTCCCATGCGTTTTTGGAGCATATCCAAAAACGCATGCGTTTTTTAATAAGGGGCCTTATGGAAAACGCATGCAAAAACGCATGTACAATTAGTGCCATTCAAAAACGCATGCGTTTCCCATAGGAGCCCATGTTAAAAAACCGCATGCGTTTCCAGAAACGCATGCGTTTTTTAAACATGGGCTCCTATGGGAAACGCATGCGTTTTTGAATGGCACTAAATGGTACTAAGTGTACATGCGTTTATGCATGCGTTTCCCATAGGAACCCATGTTATAAAAACGCATGCGTTTTCTACAAAAACGCATGCGTTTTTCAAAACGCACAAAAAAAATACTACAAGCACTATTTTTAGGTGCAGATTCAAAAACGCAGCCAAAAACGCAGGGAGCCATCACACACCTTACAAAACTAATGCTGACATGAAAAAAAGCATGAGTTTTGTTGAATCACTAAAAAAAATGCATGGCAACTGTGACCACAGCCTTAGGCGGCCGTCACACGCTGAGATATCTCTAGCGATATTGTAAGCGATCACGTGCACGCGCGATCGCTTACAATATCGCTCACATCGCTGGTGAGATGTCACACAGACAGACTCACCAGCGATGTGGACCAGCGAGATCGCTGGTAACTATGGTACACATTGGGTTACTAGGCGCCGCGCGTCGCTTAGATACCCGACGTGTACCATAGTTACCATCTCCCAGCATAGGCTCTGCCGCTGGGAGATCGTTCATCGTGGTGTTATACACCACGATGAAGCAGATCGTGACATCGTTCATCGCTAGATCTGAGAACCGGACCTCAGATCAGCGATGTCACGGTCAAGCGATTTCACATCGTAAATCGCTTGATTACACGCAACGATTTTAAGCCCGATATCGCTTAAGCGATCAAAAAGGAGATCGCTTAAACGATATCGGGCAAGAAATCGTTGCGTGTGACGGCCGCCTTCAAAGCACTTGCGTTTTTTTAAGAGTGCTAAAAAATGTCCCTTGTGTGTCTGAAAGGATTTGCCACGTTTTTGGACTTAGTCATTTTTTCACCAAAAACGCAGGCAAAAACGCAAGCGTTAACGCAGGGTATATAAATGTGCCTTTTAAAAACGCATGTTTCCCATAGGGCCCCCGTTAAAAAAACGCATGTGCGTTTTTTTAACATGGGCCCCTATGGGAAACGCATGCGTTTTTGAATGGCACTAAAAGGTACTAATGTACCATGCGTTTTTGCATGTGTTTCCCATAGGGCCCCATGTTAAAAAAACGCATGCGTTTTTGGAAAAACGCACATGCGTTTTTTTACAGCACCCAAAAACGCTGCATGCAGCGTTTTTTGGACTAGGGGTAAAAAACGCAAATGGAGCTGAAAAACGCAGCTACACTCAAATGTACCCTGCGTTAACGCTCCTGCGTTTTTTTTAACAGCCCAAAAACGCAGAGATGGTCAAAAAAACGCATGTGTGTGAACATGGCCTAACACAACTTTTTTGTCTGCTTTGATAAAACTGATTATGGTAGGATTTTTTCTGTTTAACATGGGAGTCTATGAAGAACAGATCCATTCACGGATTGCTATTTATCTTCCATTTTCCTTTCATTTATAAAGGATCTGATTTTTCTTATTGTATCAGTTTCAAATGGAAACTAAATAGCAATCAGTAAACGGATCTGCTCTCCATAGAGTATTTTGTTAACAAAAAAGATCCTGCAAAGATTAATTTATTCAAAACGGACAAAATAGCTGTTTGTACAACTTTTTTGCCAATTAATCTCTACAGGATCCGTCCTAAAGGATGATTACTGGACATGTGAACTCAGCTACAGTACCTGCCATGCAGAGAGGTAGGACAGAGTGTTTAAAGGAAAGAAGTATACTCCTCTGCTATCTGAACTGTTCCCTTAAGAAGCTGAAAATTAGAAGCAATGCTATAGAAAAAAAGTCCAATTTCCCAGCAGCTTATCTGCAGCAGGACAGGCGTTGTCTTAGGCCGGCTTCAGACTGTGTTTGAGATCCGATCCGTAGCTGTCCGCTTGAAGCAGACAACCGCGGACCGGATCAGCACACAGGACTGGGGGGCTATTATGCCCTCCGATCCTGTGTGCAGCCGCACGCAGTTCCTGCTGCTGATAGGTGAGGACCTGTCAGCGGCTGCAGCTGCGTGCGGCTGCACACAGGATTATACAGAGCCCGTGTCTCTAAAGACTAAAGGCCGCTTTACACGTCGCAATATCGTTCCGATATTGCATACGATTTCACGGGAGCGTGCACGTTTTTGGCACTTGTCCAAAATCACATAGGAGATGTTACACAAGGAGATATCGGCAGGCAACGCAACTGCGATGTCGTACGCACCTCTTGCACACTGTGTCTGAGCAACTCAGGGAATGACCAATTAACATTGGAGTGAATAGGGGAAGTTGCACTCCAAATCATAGTTGCGCTGTCACACAGCACGATCCTGCCAGATCGCCTAGCCAATATTGCACGGTTGAAGAGAATGCACAATTCATAAACGATATGGCAGTTGCATCATTTTTGAGTTGCGTTGCCCATTTACACAACACACAACACAAGAATGATATCAACTGCAACGCCCGTACCACGTGACTTTTTATCGTAGTTGCGTTGCGATATCGTGACATGTAAAGCAACCTTAAGGGTCCCGTCACACTTGGCGACGTTTCAGCAATTCCGATAAAGATACAACCTGGTAAGGATCACTGGGACGTCGCTACGTGGTCGCTCGTGAGATGTCAAACTGACAGATCAACTGAATGACGCAGCAACGATACAGCGACTCGTATAATGACTTCGGCGGTTGTTGGGACCTTGTCACACAGCAGCTAGTCTAACGACTCAGACCTACGTGGCTGAGTTCTGGGTCGCCAACGAGGTCGTTGTTAAGGCGTCAAACACACATGCTGGCCAACAAGTGCGCGACAATCAAAAAATGGTCCAGGACATTCAGACACGATCGGCGATGTCACAGCAGGGGCCCGGTCGCGGCTACGGGTCAAACGTAGCGAGATCACTGGAGAGGTTGCTGTTGCGTCACAAAACCTGTGACGCAACAACGATCTTGCTAGCGATACCGCTAGGTCTGATGGGGGTTAATGCTACAGGCTGTAATTACCTGATCTGAAGTTTTGTGGGTTCGGGTACAGAGGAAACTCACAATGAAAAAATTTTTAAAAGAAAAATGCGGCATTATTTGTCTTTTACAATGTGTTTGTTTCCCTGTATATTGCTGCCTGCAGAATTAGCTAAAAGGATTGTCCCCTTTCAAGAAATCTTCATTCCCTGGGCATAGTTTGGTATATATTTGGTATATACCGTACTCACCGCCTACCAGGCTACTGGAGAGTCTTGCCGCTCTTTTTGCTCTTATTGTTTGATGTGGGCTGCGGCGTTGACGTCACATCAACACCGATGCAGCCAATCAGTGAATTCAGTGGCTCTGCCGGTGTAGAAGGAACACCCTGATCATAGCTACTAAGCTCACTGATTGGCTGCCGGGCATGTCGAAGTGATGTCAGCACCACCGCCAATGGTTGACACCAGGAGCAGCACAGAGACACTGCACATGGTGAGTATAGCATGGTTTGTTTGTTTTTATACCCAAACTGCAGTGAGGGACGAAGATTTCTTGTAAAGGGACAACCCTTTTAAATATGGATCCATCAATGACGTGATTTTGCCTGGAGATTGTGCAACTCTTTAATCTTTTTTTCACTGAACTTCACTAACTACACTATGCTGATTTATGACCACAGACCACATGAAAGTTGAACTGAACTTTAATGAGATCATAAGTCAAAAGGGCTCGTGCACATGACTGATTTTCTCACTCCAGAGTAGTGATGGGCAAATCCGATGACATTCGGATTCAGCGGACCCGACCAGACCTTTTTTAAAGTTCGAGTTTGGGGCCAGACTTGACTCGAACTTGAGTCCGAACCCCAAACTTGGACTTTAAAGTTATGAGATCTGGGCTGGGGAGCTGTAAAAAGAAAGAAGATAAAGATTACCCATAGGCGTTATACTTACCGATGTCCGCTGCTTGTACTTGCGCGACGCTTATTCACTTCCTGGATAATCACTGCAGAGGGCCACAAAAGTCAATCACAGATGCTGTCATGGAGAATGGGCATCTGTAAATAGCTGTTGGAGTAATCTGAAACTGCCTATACATTGAGCTTGTTAAATGCTAGTCTGTATGGGCTGTTTAAAGGTTACTTCAACAGCCAATCACAGATGCCCAGGTGACGTGATACAGTTCATCGGGGTCATCCGAGGTCATAGCTGACACGTCAGCACTGAACTCTGATGAACCTGACTCTGACATCACCGCGAGAACATCCAAAGTAATTTTCTCGGTGGTGTGCACGATGACCAGACATTCATGTGTGTCATATTATATAAGAGAAGGACTGACATCACCTAATGTTAAGGTGCAAGCAAAAAAAACTATATATTAATAAAAAAGAGAATTGCTGCAACACTAAACATGACATGAATATGGAAAAGCTAATGGAAAAAAAAGTGAAACACAGGGCAATGTGTACAGCTAAAGATGTATATGAAATAGGATCACAGTAAATGTTGTACTGGAAAAAGGAATGAGAGACTTAGCTTCTACACTAACGCCACTGTGAAGAGCCTGGTAACTACGCCAAAGTGCTCTCATTTTACCAGGTCCTACGCTAACACTCTGTGCTGTGTACTACTGCTTGAATGGGTTTATAAGTCTGTGGATGCAATTAAAAGGGCCCTGTAGCTTCGCCTGTCCCTCCATTTTGCTGTAGCTCTGGTCCTAAGACACACCATTCCAGCTGGTTTTAATTGCATGCACATGCTTATAAACGCATTCAAGCAGTAGTACACAGCACAGAGTGTTATGGTGGGTTTACAGACACCAATTTATCTGTTCAATATCTGAACAGATCTCTGGTTGCAGTGAAATCATGGATACATTGCTCCATTTTGTACACAGCCACAAAATGGAGCAATGTATCCATGATTTCACTGCAACCAGAGATCTGTTCAGATATTGAACAGATAAATTGGTGTGTGTAAACCCACCATCAGCGTAGGACCCGGTAAGATGAGAGCACTTTGGCGTAGTTACCGGGCTCTTCACAGTGCCGCCAGTGTAGAAGCTAAGTCTCTCATTCCTTTCTCTAGTACAGTATTTACTGTGATCCTATTTCATATACACCTTTAGATGTACACAATACCCTCTGTTTCCCTTTATTTCCATTACTCATTAGCCATTAGCTTTTCCATATTCATGTCATGTTTAGTGTTGCAGCAATTCTCTTTTTTATTCATGTGTGTCAGACTGTGGATTATCTTCTGAGGGTTTCGTTTTGGGTTATTAATGATGGAAACCAGACATGTATTTTGTGTTTTATTGCAATTAAAAGATTTTTTTCAGTGTTGTGTTTTTTTAATGTTTACTAGAGATTATGCATCTCAGCTTAGTGCCAGCTGCCAATACAAAACTGGCATTTACCCCTTTAGTACCCAGCATGCCAACACCACTAATGCTGCTGGAAGAGCCAGGTAAAGTGCCTGAAAAGGAGAAAGAAAGAAAGAAAGAAAGAAAGAAAGAAAAGAAAGAAAGAAAGAAAGAAAGAAAGAAAGAAAGAAAGAAAGAAAGAAAGAAAGAAAGAAAGAAAGAAAGAAAGAAAAGAAAGAAAGAAAGAAAGAAAAGAAAGAAAGAAAGAAAGAAAGAAAGAAAGAAAGAAAGAAAGAACCATTTTTAGGGTCAGCCGCGATTTTCATTGTGGTGGTACCAGAATGCTTGTGCCCTTCCATGCTGAGAATCCCTGCCCCGAGCCGCCTGGGTTTTACCGTGGCTGACAATTAAAAATAGGGCAAAGCCCATGCATTTCTTTTTTAATTTTTTATTTCAATAATAATAAAAAATAATGGTTTCCTGGTATTTTGATTTAGAACCAAGGTAAAGCCAGGAAGCTGGAGATGGCAGTCAACAGCTGTCTGCTTTATCTGTGCTGAGAAACAAAATTACTGCCAAGCGCTAAGTCATTTTTTAAAATTATTTATTTTTACAGCACTATGATGTGAGTGAATTGGTATGGGGCGGAATAGCCAATCACACATGCTGTCTCAGAGAATGGGCGTCTGTGATTGGTTGTTGAAGTAACCTAACAAAACAGCCCACACATGCTACCATGGTAGAATTTATGGGTTGTTTCCAAATTTCCAGATGCAGTTTCATGTCTATCCCCTCCTTTTCTTCACTGCATGTGACCTCCATGTAGGAGCAGACCTTGTATCAGGCAGTAGATAATTTTTCACAGATTAAACATATACATGAGGAAGGCTATAATTTGATACACAGCCGAAACGCTTTGTATAGTTCTGAATGATAAACAGTTATTGATTTTTCCAATAAATATATTTTTTCCTGAATACCGTATATCTGAGGGTAAGTGTGCCACAATTTTAGTCTGGATACACCTTTTTGGCCCCCCCCCCATTTTTATATTATAATAATTATTTCCAGCATGGAAAGTTATAAATCATTGCAGGTTACTATATTAGGGAATTTGTCCTCATTACTGTGCAAAACAAATTCCACATAAGTGGCTTTATAATTAGTGATGGGCAAATCTGAACTGTAGAGTTTGGGGTCCATACTGAACACCCAATGTTCAGGCACGGATCCCGAACACGAACTTCCCTGTGAAGTCTGTGTTACTGTTTGGGTTTGGGTTCGGCTGGAAGGGCTGCAAAAATAAGCAAAAATTAAAGCAGGAGAACTATACTTACCAGTCTCCTGTTGTGATCACACTTGCTTCCGAGTCTCCTCATTAAGTTCAGGCTTATTTACTGCACTATGACTCCAGAAGCCAATCACAAATGCCTCCCACTCTCTGTGACAGCATCTGTTATTGGCTGTTGTGCCCCCACCTATTGTGCTGGCAGCATCTATGATTGGTTGCCCTATACCTTAGTGTATTGGCAACGAATCTGCTGTCATAGATGTGTAAAAATAAATAATTTAAAAAACATGCAGAGCAGTCACCTGTATTTTTGATTCTCAGCACAGATAAAGCAGCCAGGTACGTTCTGCCACCCCCAGCTGCCTGAAGTTGCCTTGGCTGGCAATCAAAAATATAATGGAACCATTTTTTTTTCATTACTTAAATAAATAATTTAAAAAAATACATGGGCTTTGCACTAATTTTTATTGCCATCCAAGGTAAAACCAGGCAGCTGGCATTCTCAGCATGGTGAGGCAGATAGTTATTGGACCCCAGAGGCTACAGAATAGCAACCCACAGCCACCCAAGAAACTGGCGCATTCATTAAAAGCTCCAATTCTTGGCACTTTACCCAGCTCTTGCTGATGCCCTAGTGTAGTGGCAATTTAATAATATAAGGGGTTAATGACAGCTGAGTACTGACAGCTGTCATTAAGCCTAGATTTGTAATATTCAGGCTTCTATGAGTCCTGCACATTACCAATCTTGTGAGTAGATAGTTAAAATAAACAGACACAGAAAAAAATCCTTTAGTTGAAATAAAACACCTATTTCTTAACTCCAAACATACCCTCTGACGTAAATCCACAGCATGATGTCCAGCAAAGAACACTCGGCTCTGCTACATTGCAGTGAGTAGAAACATTACAGTGTCCACTCACTAAGCAATTTCTTTTTAATGATCTATTTTTACACACCTAAGACGGCACGTTTGTTGCTAATACACTAATGTATATGGCAACCAATCACAGACGCCAGCACAATGGGTGGGTGAATAACAGCCAACCACAGACATTGTCATAGAAAGTAAATGAGCAAACCCAGAAGCAAGTGTGAAAACAGCATCAGAGACTGGTAAGTACATTGCTCCTGCTTTAATCCCCATTTTGCAGTGCCCTCCCCCCCCCCCCACTTCAGCCCTTACTGGTACTATTTTATAACTGTAAATTTCGGATCTCCATAGACTTATATAGGGTTTAGGGTTCGGATTTAGATTCAACTCAACTCCAGTCATGAACCCAGACTTTACAAAAAGTCTGTCCGGATCCGCCGAACATATTCATTGGAGTGCAGGTTACAGCAGTGAAATGGTCAGCTCCAATCTCCTCCTCTGACTGTTCTGCTTATCAGAACAGTCTCCTGCAGCAGCTTATCCCTAGGGTTATCCCAAAGTGAAGCACTGGTGTGCAGATTTGTGACGAATAAAGCACTTTCTCTTCATTGCGCACATTTATAACCAGCCAAATCCACACCTTATTTTTAGACACTAGTGAAAATGTTTTATAGGATGCACTTCTGCTCTTTTTGTACAAACCAGGATACAAATTTAAGCAATAAATAATCCCAGTATCTCCTTGATGTTATCCATTACTAAAGAGATACAGTGATACCATATAAAAGCAATGATTTTATTGAACGCCATATAAAATATTAAACAAATGACGCACTATTATTAAAAAACAACAAGGGGTGCCTCTAGTGTAGGTGACAATGGGACAGAGTTTATCAATATATTTTTGTAATAGAGCCAAGCCCTAATTCTATGTGAATCAAATGTACAGAATTTAGTATACTAGTTAAATTAGTGAAGGCTACAGAAGTAATGGCTGTATTGTTCTACTAAATTATGAAGGGGTTTTTAGGTTTAATTATATTTGGTCCTCATAAATGCGATACAATCTAAGTACACTTCGAAAGAAAATGAGCTTTTCATGTGAAATACCTGTGAAAGGGGTCAGTAACCAGTAGTGAAGTCCAACGTTCATGGCCCCCGACGCGCGTTTCGTCATTCATTCTATAGAGGGTGCTTTAGTAGGGAGAAATGGTGGGGTTTAAATAGCTCAAGGCAGAGACAATAAAATAGGTATAAAACATCCCAATTTATTTCAATTCATTAATATAAATTTTGGAACCCTTTTACCATTTTTATTGGATTGAAATAAATTGAGATTTTTTTTGTACATTTTATTTGTACTGGATTGCCTCTGCTTGATTCGTCTTCTCAGCACCGAATTATCCGAGTATCATCATTTGTTCGGAATTATACGACCGTTGCCTGCGGTTTGTAGTGAGTTTATATTGCACATGTTTTTTCTCAGGGTTTACGCCAAAATAAAGATGCAATTTATACCAAGACTCTAATAACTGGTCCAGTATTTTTAAAACATTTAGGAATTAATATACTATTTTGCCTTCTACAGTTTATCTACACTTTTGGTTGCTGCTGTAGATTAATAAATTTTTCTGCCAGGAGATGCGAAAATTTCAGCACCGAATAGTTAACATGTGCACATAGCCTAAAGGGCCCGTCACACACAACGATATCGGTAATGATATCGTTGCAACATCACCAGTTTGGTGACGTTGCAGCGATGTCTAAATGACATTGTTGCGTGTGACACCTACCAATGATCAACGATGAGTCGTTGATCGTTGATGGCAGATTTGTGAACCGGTTCATAAATCTATCTTTGATCGCCCGATGAATGCGCAGCATCGCTGCGTGTGACAGCGGGAGACCAACGATCAGCGAGCTCCCAGCGCCGAACAGCAATGCTGGGAGCTAGTATCCATGGTAAACTGTGGGTAACTAAGCGCCGCATGGTGCTTAGTTACCCGCTGTTTACCTTGGATACCAGCGTGCTCGCTGGTCCGGATCGCTGGTGAGTCTGCCTGTATGACAGCTCACCAGCGATCAACCTTCAATGTCCCAGCGATCCCGATCGTTGGTGGGATCGCCGACACATTGAAGTGTGTAACGGGCCCTTTATGCTTTCAAAAAACATGCAACTGATCCATTTAGGGTATTATTGATTTCTAAGCTAACAATCCTAAATTTAATACATTTTCAAACCCAATTTTAAAAACAGGCACATTTTTTTCAGTTTATTTGTGAAATGTATCTATTTATTTATGTATTTTTATATTTTTAATTTAGTGGCCCCTAAATCCTGAGAACACGCCAAACGCAAACTTTTCATTCTGCATTTCTAAATATCACATCAAACTACTTTTGAAATGGCTGTGAAACATTAGAAAACAGACACTTTGCTTCCTCAAAATACTCAAATTTATCACGGCTTCTGGGCGTATAGTTAGACCATATGTTCAATGTTAAGGGATGTTTGCTATTGTAGATCAGGGACCTCATTGTCATATCCCAGATGTTCCATGAAGCTGGAAGAGAAAGGGAAATTTACGACAATTGCAGAAACAGAGAAGCGCGTAGCTGGTATCTGTCCTACTGGGACTCTGCTGACTTTAAATCTGCACGCATAATGCAGGAGGAAAATGCAGACAATAATGTCAAGGGAACTCTGTAAAAGCAATAGGACATGTTGGAGAAATCTCTAAAGATTAGATGTAACAGTTATTAAAGAAATGTACCCTGTTATTGTAGGCACTGAACTCTATATCACAAGAAAAGATGTAAGGGATTTTCAGCAAGACATCTGTCATTTAGCAGTGACAGTAACCTTGCAAGTGACAATTCAAATCCCTGATGAAGGAATTAATTAACCTGTGGACACAAGCAGTTCCCACATTGATTCTGAGGCTGTATCTTCTTCTCCTTCAACCTTTTGGAGCTTCTACACCAGAATTAAATGAGGTACCGTACTTGTATACAGAATACAGATCTTTTATATCCCATAGCTGTCTTACAACTTCTTATCAGCATCTTCAAGGAACTTTTGAGTTATTCAAATCATTACATCATTTTTCGCAAAATACACAGATGCCATTTAAAGTTTAGGTTAGACTACTACAGTCATGGTCAAAGGTTTGGAGATTGATACAGATTTGGATTTCACAAAGTTTGCTGTTTTTATAGTGGCTGTTTGCATTTAATCTAGATTGCTACTAAGAGTGATCAGATGAATTGCATACAAATTAGGCCTCATTCAGACAGATCGTTTGTGCTCCGTTTTCTGTTCATCCTTTTTTGGTGCAGAAACTGCACCAAAAACAGATCCTCTTTTTGCAAAAAAGTATGACAAATGCATTCTCCATTTGGGTTGCACAGACAGACACACAGACAAAATTGGAGACAGGGGGGCGCTAATGGGTGAAACCTTGCACAACCACTGGAGAAGCCTGTGTGTCGGGGTGTTTGCTGGAGGCCACTGGGAAGATCAAGCTGGGCGATCACGTGACCGGAAGTGATGTCACCGCAGGTCCTCAAGTCAGTAGCTTGAATCTCCGATCTCCAGTGGCTGCTCCTGCCGCAAAACCCTTAGAGAGGGATAAAGGCAGGAGGGTAGAGAAGATGCAGTCTATGGAGCGCCGAGTGATTGGAGAGGGACTTTTGGAGGACAATGGGAAGTTTTAACAAACCTTTATTTAGGAAGTACACTCACAATGCGTTTCGGCAGTAGATTACTGTTTTCTTCAGGTGAATGAAGAAGGCAGTAATCCACTGCGAAACGCGTTGTGAGTGTACTTCCTAAATAAAGGTTTGTTAAAACATCACCCGGCCCTCCATAGACCGCATCTTCTCTTACCTCCAGACACACAGACAGAGACACACTCACACTTTCTTACCCTCCCCAGCTATCCCACAGATAGCCCAGGTGATGTGTTCTTTCTAGGCACAGACAGAAACTGAGTAGTACGAATACTGACAGAACCTGGCACTATGTCACCCTCAGGCTGAATCACATGGGCAGTTCCTGTCAGTACCGAATCATGTAGCAATTTCAGGTATCCAGTGGCATTGAGGTTTCCATTGATGAAGAATGGCCCCACTATCTCTGTACCCCATATACCACACCATACCATCAATGTTTGTGTTCCAACAGTCTTGGAGGGATCTATCCACTGTGGGTTAGTGTCAGACTAATAGCAGTGGTTTTGTTTGTTAACTTCACTATTCACAAAAAAGTTTGTCTCATCACTCATCTGAAGGCAACTGTCTATGCTGTGAAGATACGAGATGTGCAGCATCTGAAACAACGGACACTGGAAGCCTGTGCTAGCATTTCTTCTGTGATGTTGCTATCAGTGTGTCAAGAGTGGGAGAAGAGGGTTGCATTGACAATCCAACACAATTGGCAGCACTTTGAACATATTTTATAAGTGGTCATGAACTTGTAAATAACTCATGAAATAATAAAGTTATGTTAAAACCAAGCACACCATTGTTTTTCTTATGAAATTCTCAATACATTTGATGGGTCACATGACCCTCTTCCCATTGAAAAAAATAAAGTT
The DNA here is from genome assembly GCA_033576535.1 of Allobates femoralis. Taxonomy (NCBI): domain Eukaryota; kingdom Metazoa; phylum Chordata; class Amphibia; order Anura; family Aromobatidae; genus Allobates; species Allobates femoralis. Next base: position 172,875,089 of record JARQOC010000007.1, read on the forward strand.
GGATCCAAAATGGCCAACTTCAAAATGGCTGTCATGGTCACCACTCTGGAAAAGTTCCCCCCCTCCCATATACTAATGTGCCACAAACAGGAAGTTGATATCACCAACCATTCACATTTTATTTAGGTGCATCTATATAAATGGCCCACCCTGTATTATTACAGTGCTGTGCAAATTAATTGGGACAAAGCAAGTATTTCTTGCATTAATTTTACTATTTCTGATAAGTGTTTTATCAGTTCTCGGTGTCGTTTTCCTTTTTCTTCCACATTTCCCGTTTCGTTTTGGAGAAAACGATCCAGTTTCATTGTGTGTGAGAATTATTCTTGAAACGGTAGATTTTCCCATACCAACGGTGGAAGCGATTTCTCTTACAGTCAGACTTGTATGTTCATTAAGAGTAATAATTCTAGACCTCTTCCGTGGAGTAACATCCATTTTTACAGGCACGAATCACACTGAGAGAAACAGTACACTAAACCACTCCTCACAGAAACAAGCTCTCACCTGAAGCTGAGGGGGCAGCTAGCTGTTATTGTCTGACTAAAACCAGTCAAACCACATTTTGTTATTCAAGGCTGTACACTCACACCTGTTCAAAGCAGTTAAAACTAGTCTGAATCACTGACTGATAACCAACTTACGATTTTAAAAAATGCTTTGTCTCAATTAATTTGCACAGCACTGAGTGCTGTGCAAATGAATTTGGATAAAGCATTTTTTAAAGGGAACCTGACCTCACAAACTGACCCTCCCGCATCTTTAGGCCTGTCCCTGCACCCCCTATTATCATTTCTAGCCATCCCTTTTGCAGAAAAAATCGATTTTGTACAGTAGAGAAAAGTTTATATTCACCTCCATCCTGTGTGAGCTCTCTGTTTCTGAATTAGTCTCAAAGGCAGGCCTGTCTGCTGCTGCCTTGTAATTATGCACGCCCCTCTCAGGTTGCTGCCTTGCTAAGAGCCTGGCCGCGTCATGAAAGGGGGCGGGGCTACCGACATGACGCTATTTAACCCCGCCCCTTTCATGACGCGGCCAGGCTCTTAGCAAGCTGAGAGGGGTGTGCATAATTACAAGGCTGCAGCAGACAGGCCTGCCTTTGAGACTAATTCAGAAACAGAGAACTCACACAGGACGAGGTAAATATAACCTCTTCTCTACTTTACGAAATCGTTTTTTTTCTGCAAAAGGGATGGCTAGAAATGATAAGAGGGGGTGCAGGGACAAGTATAAAGATGCGGGGGGTCAGTTTGTGAGGTCAGGATCACGTTAAGTAAAATCGTACTTTGGGGTTACCAGTTAGTGATTCAAACCAGCTTTAACTGCTTTGAACAGGTGTGAGTGTACAACCTTGAGTAAAAAAATGTGGTTTGACTGGTTTTAGTCAGAAAATAACAGCTAGCTGCCCCCTCAGCTTCAGCTGAGAGCTTGTTTCTGTGAGGAGTGGGTTAGTGTACTTTTTCTCTGTGTGATTCGTGCCTGTAAAAATGGATGTTACTCCACGGAAGAGGTCTAGAATTATTACTCTTAATGAACATACAAGTCTGACTGTAAGAGAAATCGCTTCCACCGTTGGTATTGGAAAATCTACTGTTTCAAGAATAATTTGCACACACAATGAAACTGGATCGTTTTCTGCAAAACAAAAAGGGAAATGTGGAAGAAAAAGGAGGACATTTTTCTTACTAAAATTAGTATGTAACAGTGTATTATAACATTTTATTATTAAATATTCAAAAATATGTGTTTTTTTACTTTGTCCCAATTAATTTGCACAGCATTGTAGGTGAGAGAGGACCCTGCCCACAAGGGTTCACAGTCTACAAGTAATTTGTGAGGATACAGTAGAGGATGAGAGTGGACCCTGCCCGCGATGACTCACAGTCTGCAAGGGATGATTGAGGATACAGTAGGGGAGGAGAGAGGACCCTGCCCACAAGAGCTCACAATCTATAAGGAATGGATGAGGATACAGCAGCAATTAGAGAGGACTGTAACACGCTTAGTTTACGCGGACATTGCTGGATGCTGCTGTATGTGTTGTTTTCCTTTAAGGGCTGCATGAGGGATTGGTGTGATGGTCCTGACTACTGTGTTGTTCTCCAGAGCTGCCTGCATTCACTATTATGTTCAGCTTCTGGTTGAGTGGTTGAAGTGTGACTCACCTGGAATCCCCTCTCCCTGGCTTTAAATAGCTTTCCCTGTCCTCTGCCAGACGCCATTTATAGAGTTAGTTGGCTCTTGGTCATTGAGCTGAGCAGAAGTCTTGCTGCTAGACTGGAGCCTCTGCTGGAGTTCTATTGCCGTGGGAGAATGTGTGATCCCTGACCTATGGGTGGAGATAGGGGCCCTCAGCCTGTAGATAATCAGGAGTTTACGGTTCAGGGTGGCGGTTCGGAACTCCTCACCATCAGAGGTACCTCCGAGATCAGGGAAAGCCAGGGACCCCAGCATCAGGGTCAGATTAGGCTCTCCTAACCCCCTTTGCCCATCACACCATCAAGTTACCTTATTAGCTAACCTCCCAAGCGTGACAAGGACCCACCCTATCAGAGAGTCACTGTGCGCTGTCTGATCCACCCACACCCCTGTCAGGGGGACTCTGTCCATTCTGTTTATAAACCCCCCAACCCTTGTCAGCGGAACCCAGTGGCTGTTTCTCATCTCACCCGCCAGCACTGCCATCCAACCACTGTCTCCTACCGCTCCTACAGAGCACAGGGACCCCCTGACAGGGTTGTGGGGGGTCAGACAGAGCACAAAGGGGCACCCTGTGAAGGGTGTAGGGGGATCAGACAAAGTACACAGGAGCCCCCTGAAAAGGGTGTGGGGGGTCAGACAGAGCGTTCAGTGGCCCCTGACAGGGGAGTGGGGGTCAGACAGCACACGTGGGGCCCTGACAAGAGTTTCACTTTGTTTTGTTGTAGTCATTACAATCTGAGGTGTGGCCTGCCTTATGAGCTGGACATTTGTGGTGCCCCTGCGACCAGGAGGCCACAAAGGGAACTGCAGCCAGGAAGGTAGGAACAACAGTTGAACACCAACACCCTCACAGCCCACACAACCCACATACCAGTAGAGGGCAGCACCCAACCCGGAGCCTGGGAACTCTATGCAGGCAAGGGGTGGTGGGTTTAGAGACAGTGGGTGGGCCAGTAAGCAAGTCAGGTGACAGAGGGTAGATATAGAGCAGGGGGAGAAGGAAAGAGTCAGTAGGCCGGTGTAGGCTGAGATGCAAAGACAGAAGCACATGTCCTGGAAGAGTGGGGTAGAAGGAGCGCAGAATCTGGAGAGCCAGTGTGAGCCACAGAGAGAAAGCACGTCCGGAGCCAGCACCCCAGGAGTGTGAGGGACAAGAGGGACAGTGACACTGAACCCAAGAAACACGGCTGAGACGGCAGACTGCAGGCGGAGTAGCCCTCCTATTGAACCTTAAGACACGGTTAGAGAGAGAGCCTCACCCCTGAGGACTATTGGAGGCTAGGCTAGGAGCTGAGTGTCGGCTCTGAAGGGGACCGTCGCTTCACCCGGTATCCGAAGACAACCGACGGGGGACCTCAGATACACGTTAGGGTTCCTACCCCAAAGGACAGGCCGCTCAGTGGCAACCCGGAGGGCCCATAGGGGTCCGAGCCACCACCATACTGTCCAGAGACACGCACAACAAGCGAAGCAGAGAGAGAGAACCAGAGCCTGAGAGGACAGAGACAGAGTGAGGGGTCTTAGAAAGGAGTAACCTGGCTGCAGAGAGTAAAGGAACCCCGGAAGGGAGAGTGTGCCCGTGTAAAGAGTGTAAACTGTGAACTGTACTGGAACTGTAACTGAGAGAGAACTTTGAGAAGTAAACACGGTGAACCCTGATTCTGACTCCTTGTCATGCTTCTACCTGCATATGACTCCCTCCAAACAGGTCTGCAGAAGATCCCCGCCTGGAGAGCCACAGCTTGTCAGCTTCAACACTGAAGGAGGATTTCTGCAGCTTCAGGACAGTAAGTGCATTGCACCCAGCACAGGCCTGCACCATACCCTACACGACAGACTTTACCATCACTGCCCCGGGGAACCCAGTTCTACCCACGGAGAAATATTCCATCCTAGCTGCCATCACATCATCCCCGGAGGTTCTGCGGCAGCGGTGGCCCCACTACTGGCCACACACTGTGGGTGGCGTCACGACTGACATTATCCCCTGTAAATACCCCCTTTATTATTTGCCAGGCCCGGGACACGGACCGGACCAGGACCCCGTGACATTCCCCAGCAGCAGACCCGGTCCGGTACCGAGTACCCCGTCCCCATGGGCTTGACACATTATTTATGTGTGTTTAGCTTCCCATTGCTGGTGTTCTCTGTTGGAACCCAGGTCCAGCTCCTTCCTTGTCATGTACACGTCACAGGACATATAGTAAGGTTTTAACATTACTAGGTAGTAACCGTCCCAATGGGGTCACCTTGTCGCTGTGGGATGGCTTGCACATTTTTTTATCAAAATAATGTCATCAAGTACACTATTTATTTTTATGCACTACAGCATTTTACTTTATTTATTTTAGGGTAATTGCACATTTTTTCCTTCTTGTTGTTTTTGCAAGAGTGTGGGGGTGTCAGACAGAGCACACACGGGCTCCCTGACAGGGGTGTGGGGGGGTCAGACAGAGCACACAGGATGCTGATGCCGGCAGGGCCACATTTGCCACTAAGCACCAAAGGGCCGGTGCCTAGGGCAGCAGGTTGCAAGTGGCGGCACCAAGGCAGGGAAGAAATTTTTTTTTTTTAAAAATCTCCTCTCCTTTACACAGTCTAGGAAATCTGCTGTCTTTTCGGAGAGGGAGGGGGTGGGGGCACACCTCCATTTATTAGTGTTAGCATAGGGAGCTGACTGACTCCAGAAGTACCAGCGCCAGCACTTCCGAGGTCAAAGGAGTCCCAATCATCTCCTTGCTCCATGGTGCTGTGGCGTCCCTTGCAGTGCGATGAGATCATCTCACCATGCTACAGCAAGCAACACAGCAAGGTGCTTTGGAGGAAGCAGAACACGGCGACAAGGAGATGTACACTGGAGTCAGGAGAGCAGGTGAGTGTGAGGAGCCCACTTGGACGGGGTACTCGGCACCGGACCAGGGTATCACGGGGAATCATGGTGGTCTTGGTCCGGACAGTGTCCCGGGCCCACAAGTATTGGGTTTGGGGGTTATTTACAGGGAGATAGTCATGCCACCACCCGTGGTATGTGGTCAGGGTGACCACCGCTGCTGCAGAACCTCCGGGGATGATGTTTGGCAGCCGGTGATGTAACGGCTTTCCACGGGCAGAGCCTGGTTCCCTGGGGCAGTGATGATGATAGTCTATGGATGATGCAGGGTAGGGGTAGTGGTAGAGATGATAACAGTTTGTGAGGGAGAACAGGGTTTGAGCACAAGGATTACACAGACTCACGGTTTTGTAGTTTTCCAAATCTTTACTGCAGATGGTATTCAGTAGATATTGTCCACGGAGTCTGTACCGGGGCCGGGTTGATCCCACCCTAGACGGGTCCTTGGCTTCTTACTCCTGCGCTGTGTGTGGCCCTGCTACCCCTTTAGCTAGGCTGCCGGCCCTGTCTCTTCTCACTGGTACCAAACTTGCTAGGCAACTTGAGTCTTATCTTTGTGTCTCTGACCCTGCCGTGTTGCTTCGCTGTGGTACAGTGAAGATATATAATCTTCACTTTTCCGGTGTTTTCTGTGCTGCTTGTGTCAGGCACAATTGTGGATCCGGTATCTGGTCTTTGCGCTTCATCGAGGTGAATTTAGGGTAACTCTGGGTCCCGGGTGTGTTCCTCTGCTTCTCCTATTCCTCAGACTCTGGCTGGCCTGGAACTGGAGAGTGGACCGTGGAGTGAGCCTAACGCAGCCCTTTTACACCCAGGTCCTTTCCCTCAGTCCTCTCAGGAACTGAACCAGCTAACTGCCACTTCCTCTCCACTCCAGAATATATAGGGAAGCAGCTTTAGCTCCCCCTTCTGGCCTGGAGGAGCTAGTGTAGTGTTGTGGGTTGTGTGGGGAATTAACCCTTAGTGTTGTTACTGTGGCACATTAACCCCTGGGGTGCCACAAGTGCTCAAAGAGCTGAATATGGGGGCAGGAAAGCGCTGATACAGACTGGTGATGGGGGAGGGAGGCTGATGCTACAAACTGGAGATGAGGGAGAGGGAGGCTGATGCTACAAACTGGTGGTGGGGTAGGGAGGCTGATACTACAGACTGGTGATGGGTGGAGAGTGAGGCTGATGCTAGAGATGGGGATGAGAGGAGGGAATCTGATACTGAATGCTGAAAACTGGTGATGGGGAGGGAGGCTGATTCTACAGAGTGGTAATGGAGAGGGAGGCTGATGCTATAGATTGGTGATGGGGGGAGGCTGAAGCTACAGACTGGTGATGGCGAGGGAGGCTGATGCTATAGACTGGTGATGGGGGAGGGAGGCTGATGCTACAAACTGGTGATGGGGAAAGGAGGCTGATGCTACAGTCTGGATGAGAGGAGGGAGGCTGATGCTACAGAAAGGTGATGGAGAGAGGCTAATGCTACAGACTGGTGAGGGGAAAGGAGGCTGATTCTGCACACTGGGAATGAGGAGAGAGGTCAATGCTACAGATTGGTGATGGGGGAGGGAGGCTAATGCATTTGCTAATATTAATATACACATTTTTTATATATACATTTGTATTTTTCTCTATACATTTTTCTCAAATGCACATATTAATAATTTTGACATGACATTTGCTATCATTCACGCCTTAATAATCCATGACACATTATGCTTTATTTTCATAATAGCCATTATGTCTCCCTTATTCTTATAATGTGGTGATTATACAGTAGATTTCACTTATGTGCAAAATCATTGATGTTTCTCAAACAGCAAGTTCAACTGTGACCTACGGTAATTAAAATAGGTTCTGTATCCCACTTGGCAACTAAATACCTGATACAGGGTGTAACCTTTTTTTGAGTTCCCTATACCAGTGTTTATTAAGTCTTCTCTTCAGTTTAAACATATACTCATGAAAAAGGACAAAAAAAAAAATCTGTCTGAAATGGTAAGGTGACCTTGCTTGTTTTTAAAGAAGTAGCTTCATGTTTTTAATCATTCAAATAAAATGTGATTTTATGTTTCACCATTTACCGTATATACGCGTGTATAAGCTGACCCGTGTATAAGCCGACCCCCCTACTTTTGCCCCCAAAACCTGGGAAAACCTATTGACTCGTGTATAAACCGAGGGTGGACCCCAGCACAGGTATACAGCCCCCAGCAGTGTGGTATACAGGCCCCCCCAGTGGTATACAGGCCTCCCCAGTGGTAGTATACAGCAGCCTCCCCAGTGGTATATACAGGCCCCAGCAGTGGTATACAGGGTCCCAGCAGTGGTATATAGGGCCCCAGCAGTAATATACAGGCCCCCAGCAGTGGTATATAGGGCCCCAGCAGTGGTATACAGGGCCCCAGCAGTGGTATATAGGGCCCCAGCAGTAATATACAGGCCCCCAGCAGTGGTATATAGGGCCCCAGCAGTGGTATACAGGGCCCCAGCAGTGGTATACAGGACCCCAGCAGCAGTATTCTGGCCCCCATTAGAGATATCCAGCCCCCCCTCCTTAGTATACAGGCCCCCTGCAGTGATATACAGCCCCCCCTCCTTAGTATGCAGGCCCCCTGCAGTGATATACAGACCCCCCCTCCTTAGTATACAGGCCCCCTGCAGTGATACACAGACCCCCCTCCTTAGTATACAGGCCCCCTGCAGTGATATACAGCCCCCCTCCTTAGTATACAGGCCCCCTGCAGTGATATACAGACCCCCTCCTTAGTATACAGGCCCCCTGCAGTGATATACAGACCCCCCTCCTTAGTATACAGGCCCCCTGCAGTGATATACAGACCCCCCCTCCTTAGTATACAGGCCCCCTGCAGTGATATACAGACCCCCCCTCCTTAGTATACAGGCCCCCTGCAGTGATATACAGACCCCCCCTCCTTAGTATACAGGCCCCCTGCAGTGATATACAGCCCCCCCTCCTTAGTATACAGGCCCCCATCAGAGATATCCAGCCCCCCCTCCTTAGTATATGTCCCCCAGGCTGCGGCACACATTAAAATAACAAACTTTTCATACATCACCTTTCCGACGACCCCTGGGTGGCAGCGCCGCTCCTCCAGTCCCGGCTTCTTCCTGTTTGTGTCGGCTTCTATTCCTGTGGCCGACGCAGCAGATGACGTCATCTGCTGCGCCCGGTCACATGACACCGACACAAGCAGGAAAAAGCCGGGACAGGAGGAGCGGCGCTGCCACCCAGGGGTCGTCGGAAAGGTGATGTATGAAAAGTTTGTTATTTTAATGTGTGCCGCAGCCTGGGGGACATATACTATGGAGAGGGGGGCTGTAGATCACTGTAGGGGGGCCAGTGTAGTGCAATATGCACAGCTCCCCCCGCCGCTGATGGACGGGGGGATGCCGTGCATATTCATTACACTAATGAGGCGGCCCCACGTGACCGCCTGCGGTCACTGTGGCCCCCTCCTGCTTCCTCCAGCCCCCGGTCACAGCCCCACTCCCCAAGCATATACCGAGTGACTCGAGTATAAGCCGAGTGGGGCACTTTTCAGCACAAAAATTGTGCTGAAAAACTCGGTTTATACTTGAGTATATACGGTACCTTGGTACTAGTTTTTTTGTTTGGATCTTCCCAGCTGTGTGCTTTATCTTGCTCGAGTATTAAATTGTGGTGAACCCCACTCCACGTAGGGTCCCCGCATTTGAGACTCAGCCAATGGAAAGCATACAGCAGTCTGCTTTATCTGTGCTGAGGATCAAAAATATGGGGGACCCCAACACATTTTTTTCTAATTATTTATTTTTACACACTATGACGGCAGGTTTGTTGCCGTACGCTAATGTATATGGCAATCAATCACAGACACCGGTAACGATTGTGGGGACCCAGTCTGACTGCAACAGCCAATCACAGATGCTGTCACAGACTGTGGGTGTATGTGATTGGCTGTTGCAGTCAGTGCAGTGAATATTCATGAGGCTTAATGAGCGGACCCAGAATCAAGTGTGACCACAGCACCGGAGATTGGTAAGTATAATTCTCCTGCTTTAGTCACCAGTTTACTTATTTTTACAACCCCCCCCAGCCTAAACTGAGAGGTCCGTGCTTGGGGTCACTGCACAAACACTAGCTATTTGGTATGGACCACGAACTTTATAGTTTGGGTGTCACAATCTCCACACTTTTTATTTTAATATTGTTGTGGAAGCTGTTAGTCTGTTCTGCAATCACCTGCCTTCACTTCACTTAATTCGGCGTCCAGTTAAGCAAGCTAGCTTCTCTATTCAGTGTCAATTGTACACTTGCTTTTGCTTGTGTAGAAAATGCCGAAAAAAAGGTAATGATCCAACGGATCCAGCTTCATTTCGTCCGATCTCGTTATTGACCAATGTTATTAAACTTCTGGCTAAGATGTTGGCTAATCGCCTCTGCAGAGTTATAGCATCTCTTATTCACCCTGATGAATCCGGAAGAATCTGGGGTTGCTGGGAGGTGGGACGCCGTAGCTCCCAGGAGTTATGCTGTTCAAGGACTCTGGGTCTCCTAGTGTCATCTGTTGACAGTGATACGGGATGCCATGTCTTCTGTTTCAGCTAGGGGGTGGTAGGTTACCTCAACTCCCCTCTCCTCTTCCTTTGCCTCTCTAGGCTGAGGGTTGAGATTGGGCATTGCCTCAGCAAAGTCAGGTGATATCTGAGAAGTAGATTTAAACCGGCAATATCCTTTGTATAGTGCTGATTAGTTCAATTGTGTTTGGGTGGCAGAGGTTAGTAGTTTTGTGTGCTCAGGTGGGTTCTTTGCTCTCACATCTGGTCTTGGCTTTATTCCTGGTTTTCGTTACTTGGTTTTGTACTGAACTGCTTCTTTTGGTTCACTGGTGTGTCTGCTCCAAATGGGGCATGTGTGCCCGGACACCAACCACCATACTACTTGACACCTGGGAAGGGTTCTGCCAAAGTCCCCCCTTTCCAGGACTTAGAATTCTGCTCCGGATAAGAGCTAATGGGGGGAGAGACAAATGGAATAGATCCGGCGCAGATCTAAGTGTATTAGTCTTTTTCAATAAATAGTTACTGTCATTGAAATATTGCTCACCTATTTACAAGATGTATATCGTATTTCTTAATATATTGCTGGACTGCAGGCTTGCTGCTCACTCCTCCGGAGATTCCAAAGACTCAGGGTGTGTCTCTGATCAGTCAAGTAGAAAGGTAATGAAAACCGGTTTCAAATTGGAGCGGCGCTTCTATACTCATGCAGGGTTTTCTTTTTAAAAAAATATTTTCTTTAATTTCATTCGGATTGTAAAAAATTAAAAAACGACACAGTATAATACAACGCGTTTCGACCTAGATACAAGTCTTCCTCAGGTACATTTAGTAATAACATAAAAGGTATCTTAAAAATGTCTATATATGTTATTCTTCTATATAACATATATAGACATTTTTAAGATACCTTTTATGTTATTACTAAATGTACCTGAGGAAGACTTGTATCTAGGTCGGCACTATACTGTATCGTTTTTTAATTTTTTACAATCCGAATGAAATAAAAGAAAATATTTTTTTAAAAAGAAAACCCTGGACGAGTATGGAAGTGCCGCTCCAATTTGAAACCGGTTTTCATTTCCTTCCCTTTCCAGGACTGGGAGGCAGGTGAAAAGCCCATAAGCAAGCGCAGGAGCATGATGGCTAGCGCAAAGTTTGACAGGCATAGTGTGCTTGCTGGCCTTCAGTTTGCTCATTCCACTAGTGCCCTACCATTACACACTTGAACCCTTGGAGCGGACTATGGAGAGAAAGAGGTCTGACAAAGAGGCTTACCTAATAGATGCGAGAACTAAAAAGGGTCTGATGACAGTGACAAACTATGTCTCAGGGCTGAAGCCCAAAGTCGGCAGACAGAGAAAACTATCTTGTCTGGTAATGAATGATGGCAAGCCTCACAGCTTTAGGCAGAGGGGGATATGTAAGATTGCGACTGTCTACATCACAGGTCCCCAACTCCAGGCCTCGAGGGCCGCCAACAGTGCATGTTTTCAGGATCTCCTTAGTATTGCTCTGGGGTTGGAATCATTACTGGTGCATTTGATCACATTAACATCTGTGCAATACTAAAGAAATCCTGAAATCCTGCACTGTTGGCGGCCCTCGAGGCCTGGAGTTGGGGACCTCTGGTCTACATTTTGAATGGCCAGTATGTATCACAGAGGTGGTTGTCCTCTGGGATGTAAATGTAATGTCTACTCTGGTTCATAGGTAAATAGATGGGTGTATCTACTGTAGCTTCCCACATACTTCCACCCATGAGTGTCTCTTAGCTGTTATAATTAAATTGTTTGGCATATGGTCAGTCAGGCAGTCAGTCCGTAAGAAGGAAACTCTTAGATATTTTATACTGATACGAGTCAGTGTGTGTAGAGGCTGCCATACCTCCTGAAAGGTGATCTCAGTGAGAAGGGTTCTGTCTACTGACCGGAGTCAATGTGAAAGTAGGATGAAATACTACTATGAAAAAGTGTATCCGAACCCATAGGTTAAGTGGACTGCATACCGTGCACATGCATCTATGTTCCTGTGAAACCAAAGGAAGGCTCCTGTTTTATTTATCCTATGCCAGTTTAGGAAGCAGTTGATAAACCATCTGGAGTTTTTATCACTATCATTATGGACCAAGCAAAGTGAGTAACCCAATCACATATAGTGAGTGAACTATAACAATAGATGGCGGCACCTCATGTTAACATAAAATAGTATTTGGTGTGACTGGCCTTTATCTTTAATACAGCATCAGTTCTCCCAGATACTTACACACAGTTTTTGAAAGAACTTGGAAGGGATTTTGCTCCCAACTACTTGGAGAACTAACTTCAGATCTTCTGTAGATGTTGGCTTCTTAAACTCATTCTATCTCTGTATGTAGCTGACCCGCCCCAAGGCCGTGGGGACTCGGTACCTGGGCGGTTTCTGTAAGGGGAATGTCACGGGTGGCCTGCCCAGGCCCGTGGCCCTGGTGATCGCTTAAAAATGGAAAATAAAAATAAAAGACTAAAGTTTCATGACGCCACCTGCGGACTCTAGTGAAGGCACCAGCGCTGCCAGCAGACCTCTGGGGACGGTGGTTAGGCAGCCAGATGTTGTAGCTCCCTGCAGGAGGAGCGGGGTCCCCAGGGCAGGATCTGGAACATAATCCCACACAGACTGAATGATGTTGAGATCAGGGCTCGGTTTGGAATAACATGATTTATGGTGGAAAATAAAAATGGTCCTTGCCTTAGAATTTGAACATTACCAATACTTCGCCTTTAAGCATTGGATAACAAAAATAAACTTTTTCTTTCTTTATTCTTTGTTTATTCTTCTTTATGCTGAAAATAGTTCATAATGACATTGCCTGTTTGTTTGGGGTTGTTATTTTGCTGCAGAATAAATGTGGTGAAAATCAGACGCCTCCCTGATGGTTTTTCACTAAAGGAAAACCTATAGCTCCTCCATGGTGCTGAAGGCTTTGAGATTGTTAGATGATGTTCAAGTCTAGATTCTTTTTTGGGTTTTTTGGAGCATATCAACTGCAAAAAAAATTCCTTAAAAAACACTTGAGAGACACTTGCTATTTACTTCAATGTTTGTCCACTTTACTGTTTGCATGTTCAGCTTTTATGAGTGTTTTTTCTTCTTCAGGATTTGCAAAACACACAATGTTATCCCTTGGCAAATATCAGATGTTATATGGATCTGTGGCTTAAATACTGAGCAGATATGTGAATTTTTTTCCCTAAAGGGTTTGAGAAGGGACAGATGGACTAAGACATCTGCTTAATTATGGTCAGCCCCAGGATAAAGTGTCTGATAATAAAAAAAATCATTACCCAGAGCATGTTTTTTCTGATACAAAGGCGGGGCTAAAAGCACATACCGTCACCATCCATTGTGACCTCTGCTTTTTATGAGAACTGGGCAAAAAAGAATCCAGGACCCTAATTCAGCGGCCACTTCAATAGTTCTTGGTTGTTGGACCAGGGTTCTCCTATTATCTTTGGCATCCGAGGTGCCTCTTCTTTTAAGGATGTCCCTGTGATTTAATTTGTGCATCTTGCCGCAACTTAATAACTTTATCGAAACTATTAATCACAAGAAGGATGCCGTAGGTAGGAGGCGATTTGCAGGACACTGGTCTGGTGGCCACGGACTACTGGCATGGCCTGGTGGACAAGTTTCCTGTGAATCTTATTCCTCAATTCTATTTAGAAGTACCGGTAATTATTTCTTCATCTATTTCCTAGTTATGACTGTTTCTAAGACAGCTGGATAATAATTAATGTGGCCTATGGAACATGCTATATTACATATTCTTGACTAACAGAAGTCAAAAGGTTGTCATTGTCCACATAGTTTACGTGGGTTTCCTCCAGTTATTCCAGTTTCCTCTCGCTTTCCTAAGTCACACTTCATGATGTCTGTAGAGTGCCGTGGAATTAATAATGCCTTTAAATAAGTTAGTAAAATATATTCTAACATTTGTCAGGACATCAGTTATCACCATAATTTTCTTGGAACTGTATAGGAAAACAAAAGACTATGGGTAACAGATGCCTCTATGTCTGGGTTGGCCTCATTTGTTACCGTGGTCTTTCCGGCAGGCAGGTCATCTTCAGCAGAATAAGAAGGGGTTAAAGTTGTGGATGGAGATGCAGGATCTATTGTTCTCAATAAATAATGTCTTGACCTCAGGTGCAACAGAATAAGACTCATCTGTACTGCAGTAGTTTATGATGATGATGATATTACAGCTTTCCTTGGTTATTTAATATACAGAGTTGCAGCCTCTGATGGTGTGATGAATTCAGCTCTCTATCCGGTAATGTATGGCAGCTTGTCTTATGGCCGCTTTACACGTCCCAATATCGTTCCGATATTGGATACATCGGCACGGGAGCGCGCACGTTTTTGGCACTAGTCCAAGATCGCATAGGAGATGTTACACAGGGAGATATCGGTAGGCTACTCAACTGCGATGTCTACGCCCCTCCTTTGCGATGTGTACGAGCGACCCAGGGAACGACTATTTAACATGGGAGTGAATAGGGGAAGTTGTGCTCCAAATCGTAGTTGCGCTCTCACACAGCACGATCCTGCCAGATCATCAAGCCAATATCGGGTAGTTGGAGAGCATGCACAATTCCCCAACGATATCGTTTTGGCATCGATTTTGCATCGCATTGCACATTTACACCACACAACGCACAAACGATATCGGCGGCAACGCACGAACCACGTGACTTTTTATCGTTGTTGGACAACGATATCGTGCCGTGTAAAGCGGCCATTACTCCCGCTGGTTATGGCACTATACTACACCCTTAAACATCTCAACTCCACCAGGACTTCGGCATCCATGGTATCTCAGGTTTACAGGAAAGTACTTCGGCTTTCTTCCCACTGCTGACAACTCAGGATCCCATCAAGGCAGCTTGCTACACACCTTCACTACTGATCCCTAACTATCGTCAGGCAGTTGGGCACTATTTGGACCGGCGCAGGAAACTATGTCCCATGTGGCTACACAGATCCTGCTGTGTCCCGACAGTAACCACAGCACAGGTTCTGGCTGGCTGCCTTTCTCTCCAACACCACTGAATCCAAGGAGAGCAGTGTTGTTCCTTCTGGGCTCAGTATTTCTTCTATAGGGGCTGCTAACCACCAGAAGTCACAATAGCCCTTTGTATTGATCACAACTGTGTGTATAAAAATAGCTAAAGAGCTGATTTCCAAGATCACCAGAGCTTACAGAAATGTGCAAATATTTGTGACGCCTAATTCTGTAGGGCGCCACATCTATATGTCACGCTTAACAGGCATCCTATGGAGGTATACATATTAACAGTGTTCCTTCTCTTGAAGTCTCCACTATCATGTAGAACTGTTACACATATAGTTGATAATTTCACCATTTACATTTCAGTTAATTAAATTTTTACTAAACATCATTAATGTACAAGGATTGCTGTGGATTAGCGAATCAACGTCATACATAGATTTATGTGTATGTGGCGTAATCCATTCAGGATCGGGCCATTTCCAAACATGAAGTTTACAGAGCTGTAAAACGTTTTGTTTGAGATATTGAAATAGTTTTTACAATTTTTTTGTGATACTTTGCATGCAATTTTCATTTTATTTTCATGCTCTGTTTTATTCTTTTGCCCATATGGGGTGGAAAATAAAGGAAATATGAGTCGTGTCTTTGGGAACCAAAAGCAGTTAAAGAAGCTCAAAAGACTGAACATGTGATCAGTATGTAAGTCATTTTTACATCCAAGTGCGTAGGCTCATTCCTTTAGGGCTCAGATACACTCATCTAAGTTTGACGGACAAGACTCAGAACAGGCTGGAACAGTGACCCTGAGCGGCCTCTCTCTCTGGACGGGGAATGCAATGCTGCACAGAAACACAAGCAGCTGTCATTCCCGTCCAGAGAGAGAGAGGCCGTTCAGGGTCACTGCTCCAGCCTGTTCTGAGTCTTGTCCGTCAAACTCGGATGTAACTCGGAGAGTGTGTCCGAGAACTTAAGCGGAGAAACAGAAGTAGGATTCCATGTTTTGCTGTTTTCTCGGATTCCCTTTTTCTCCATTCAGAATTTTTATTCCATCCAATAAATGGAAACTAGATGGACCCTATAAAAATCAATGGGGCCCCTCTGCTTCTATTTGTAACAGGAACTAAAAGAAATCTTAATCTGTTCCATTTGTCCAATGTAGATTCTGCAACCATGAAGCAAGAGTGCTGTGTAAAGCGAACTATACCAGAATTCTCTCCAATGAGAATTTATACAGCTGATAAAACACTATATATTTTTTATGTTTATGAAATTGCTTAATTGCAAGATATAATGTATAAATGAACCCCTCCATGTGATTCGGCCCCATGTGCAGCTCCTTGTGTTCAGATAAGCGCAGGAGCCACAATAAAACAGTCTAGAATAATGCATTATTTTTGAGTCCCCCATGCGCTGTCTGTGTGGTTCATCCACTGGCGGACGCAGACAGAAAAGGGCCCCTGTGTAAGAACAATGTATGGGTCCTTTGCCTTTTAATAGCTCCTCATAATGCACAATTCCAACTGCTTTGAAGGTAGAAATTGGCCCCCATTACATCCTGGGCCCCTGTGCAGCTGCACAGGTTACACCAATGATATGTCAGCTCCTGGGTCTATTGTTCTAAGGCAGGGTCTCAAACTCGCGGCCCCCGGTGCGGCCTGGGGCACCATGAAAGAAAACAGCATGAACCGGGCCATTATACATGGAGCCGCCACGGTACCGCTTTACTGTGACTTACGGGTATCGCCGGCTCCCCAGTGCGGCCCGGGTCACCATGAAAGAAGAAAGCATGCCCCGGGCCATTATACATGGAGGCACCGCGGTACCGCTTTACTGTGACTTGCGGGTACCGCCGGCTCAAACAAGTGCCTTCGCGCATGTACATTCACACAAGCATGCGGCCGGTGGACCAATCAGAAGCCTCCTGTGACGTCACAGGAGACTTCTGATTGGTCCGCCGGCCGCCTGCTTTCATGAATGTACAGGCGGGAACGCACTGGTTTGAGCTGAGCCGGCGGTACCCGAAAGTCACAGTAAAGCGATACCGTGGCGGCTCCATGTATAATGGCCCATCACGTGTGTATGAGTGAGAGAGTGTGTGTATGTGTGAGTGTATTTGTGTGTATATGTGAGTGTGTGTATGTGTATAATAGTGAGTGTATTTGTGTGTATATGTGTGAGTATTTGTATGTATATGTGAGTGTGTGTGTATTTGTGTGTATATGTGAGTGTGTATGTGTATATGTATGAGTGTATTTGTGTGTATATGTGAGTGAGTGTGTATGTGTATATGTGTGAGTGTATTTGTGTGTATATGTGAGTGTGTGTGGGTGTATTTGTGTGTATATGTGAGTGAGTGTGTATGTGTATACAGTATGTGTGAGTATTTGTGTATATATGTGAGTGAGTGTGAGTGTATTTGTGTGTATATGTGAGTGAGTGTGAGTGTATTTGTGTGTATATGTGAGTGAGTGTGTATGTGTATATGTTTGAGTGTATGTGTGTGTGAATATTTCTGAGTGAGTGTATATGTGTGTGTATATGTGTGTATATGTGTGAGTGTGTATATGTGTGTGCGTGTATATTTGTATGTGAGTGTGTATATGTGTGAGTGTATTCCCGCGCCGCCTGAGCGGCACATCGCCGGCGGCTGGTGCCGGCTACCGGGTGCAGGCTGGTGCCACGTGCTGGCTAGTGCCGGCTGCCGGGTGCTAGCTGGTGCCGGCTGCTGCCGGCAAGCGGGAGACTGGGAGCCACAGAGGAAGAAGCTGCCGGAATGAGAAGAGTGGAGTCAGGTAAGGCGCTGTTACAGCCGAAGATAGCAGCCTGCGGGGAGGGGAACGTGACCGCTGAAAATGCCTAGGGCGGCAGGAACTCCAAATATGGCCCTATGTAAGTGTGTCAATGTGTGAGTGTGTATGTGTTTGTGTGAATATGTCTGAGGATGTATGTATGCGAGTGTGTGTGAATATGCGGGTGTGTAAATATGGGCTCACACACACACTCACATAGGGCTTGTCCACACACCTGCGCTCTCAGTATTTGGCGCTTCTGCGCTAAATGTTTAGGCTTTGACAGAGAAGCGCAGGTGCGTATATGCGGCCGCTTTCAGCAGACGCTGTCCCTGGTTACCCGATCTGCATCATGGTAACCAGTTCATACAGCAGCCTGCATAGTGTGCGCTTATCCAAAGGGATAAGCGGACAGTGGGCAGCCTGCTGTATGAACTGGTTACCACGATGCAGATCGGGTAACCAGGGACAGCGTCTGCTGAGAGCGGCCGCATACACGCACCTGCGCTTCTCTGTCAAAGCCTAAACATTTAGCGCAGAAGCGCCAAATACTGAGAGCGCAGGTGTGTGGACAAGCCCTATGTGAGTGTGTGTGTGAGTGAGAGAACAAAAAGAACAGAGACCAGGACATTACTACAAGATGACAAGGGAGGGAACATTACTAAAAGATTGGGACATTATTACAAAATGAGGACCAGGATGGGAGACATTAATATAGGATGGGGACCAGGATGAGGACATTACTACAAGATGACAAGGGAGGGAACATTACTAAAAGATTGGGACATTATTACAAAATGAGGACCAGGATGGGAGTCATTATTATAGGATGGGGACCAGGATGGGGCATTGGTACACATACGGATCAGGGAGGAACATTACTACAAGATGGAGACCAGGAAGGGGACATTAGTGCCAGATGGGGAGCAGTATGTGGGACATTAATATACAATGGGGACCAGTATGGGGACATTACTAGAAGAAGGGGATTAGGAAGGGGATAATAGTACCAGACGGGGAGCAGTATGGGGGGCATTAATATACAATGGGGACCAGTATGGGGACATTACTAGAAGAAGGGGATTAGGAAGGGATAATAGTACCAGACGGGGAGCAGTATGGGGGACATTAATATACAATGGGGACCAGTATGGGGACATTACTAGAAGAAGGGGATCAGGAAGGAGATAATAGTACCAGACGGGGAGCAGTATGGGGGGCATTAATATACAATGGGGACATTACTAGAAGAAGGGGATAAGGATGGGGACATTACAACAAGAAGGGGATTAGGATGGGACATTACTACATGATGAGGACCAGGATGAGGGTCAATAATATAGGATGGGAACATTACTACACGTAGGAACCAGGGAGGAACATTACTTCAAGAAGAGGACCAGGATGGGGACATTACTACAGGACGGGGACCAGTTTGGGGGACATTAATATATAATGGAGACCAGTATGGGGACATTACTACATAAAGGGGATTAGGGTGGGGACATTCCTACAAGAAGATCAGAATTTGTACTTTACTAGATTGAGCAAAAAATTCTGGTATTGCTAAAATGTCACTTAGGGTACCGTTACACGTCGCAACATTGCATGCAATTTCACTGGCAATATGCTGGTTGCAGTGAAATCAGAGACACATTGTTCTATTTTCTTGCTGTGCACAAATGTAACAATGTGTCCATGATTTCACTGCAACCAGCAAATTGCCTGTGAAATTGCATGCAATGTTGTGATGTGTAACGGTACCCTTAGTCCTACAAGCAATGCGGCCCCCGATATCAATTTTTTTCTACGTGCGGCCCACCAACCCAAACGAGTTTGAGACCCCTGTTCTAAGGACTGCACACAGACAGCATATAGGCACATTTTAGGCTTGTTATTAGAATCACACATCATATTTCCCCAGACTCCAGCTATTTGTCTACATGTTGGACAATGCCTTTTGATTCTACAAGGGTCACAAAAGAACAAATTTAACATATAAAACCCCTTTACCAAAGGGGTGTTATATGTGTTAAATATGTTGACCAATGACAAGGACATAAGCATAGTGTACCCAGTATTCGTTTGCTCCATACTTAGACATGATACACCCTGCAGCAATATTTGCTGACTCGGCCACATTCGTAGGCTAATTCCTCTTATTTCCATACTGTTATCCCTGGTACTTACCCCAGGAAACAGACTGAGTGTGTTATTGTATGTAAAATCACTGCACAAAGACAGGTTTGTTATTAGACTCATACTTGATCATTTTAGTCTGATTAGGTTAAGCTTTAGGCTACGTTCACAATGCGCTTTTTTGCGCGCGCTTTTCAAAAATGCACAATGTGTGTCTGTGTCTGCTGGCAAAGTGAATGTAAATTCACTTTTGCTGTTCAGACAGTGCGTAAATATATATATATAGTGTTACACAGTATATTGTGTGCATATACCGTTAGTGTACTGTGTATGTATAGTGTTATACAGTGTATTGTGTATGTATAGTGTTATGTGGTGTATTGTGTGTATACTGTTACACAGTATATTGTGTGTGTACAGCGTTACTCAGTGTAATGTGTATGTATAGTGTTAAAATGTTTATTGTGTGTTACACAGTATATACTATGTGTATACCGTTACAGTGTATTGTGTATGTGTAATGTTATGCAGTGCACTGTGTGTATATAGTGTTACACAGTATATTGTGTGCTTATACTGTTAGTGTACTGTGTATGTATAGTGTTATACAGTGTATTGTGTGTGTGTATAGTGTTACACAGTATATTGTGTGTATAGTACACGTTAGTGTATGTGTATGTATAGTGTTATACAGGTTTATGTGTATGTATAGTGTTATGGGTGTATTGTGTGTATATGTTACACAGTATATTGTGTGTGTATAAGCGTTACAGTGTATTGTGTATGTATAGTGTTAAAGGTGTATTGTGTTGTATAGTGTTACACAGTATTATGTGTATACGTTACAGTGTATTGTGTGTGTAAGTGTTATCACATTGTGTGTTATTGTGTTACACGTATATTGTGTGTTATACGTTCAGTGTATTGTGTATGTATAGTGTTATACGGGTTTGTGTATGTATGTGTATTGTGTATTGTGTTATATGTTACACAGTATATTGTGTTGTACAGGTTACACAGTGTATGTGTATGTATAGTGTTATATGGTATATTGTAGTGTACACGTATTAGTGTATAGTTACAGTGTATTGTGTTATGTAAGTGTTACACAGTGACTGTGTGTATTAGTGTTAACAGTATTATTGTAGAGTATGTATAGTGTTACACAGTGTATTGTTGTGTATAGTGTTACACAGTGTATTGTGTGTATAGTGTTACACAGTGTATTGTGTATGTATAGTGTTATACAGTTTGTATTGTGTTGTATGTGTTACACACAGTGTATTGTGTGTTATAGGTTTACACAGTGTATGTGTATGTTAGTGTTATAGTGTATTGTGTTTATAGCATTACAGTGTATTTTGTGTGTATAGTTACAGTGTATTGTGTGTATAGTGTTACACAGTGTATTGTGTTAGTGTTTTACGTATATTGGTGTGTATGTTTACAGTGTATTGTGTTGTAGTGTTAACGTGTATTGTGTATGTGTTGATTACGTAATTGTGTTATAGTGTTACACATGTATTGTTTGTATAGTTACACAGTGTATTGTGTAGTGTATGTGTTATATGTGAATGTATGTGTTAGTGTGTATGTGTTACAGTATTTGTGTGTATAGTGTTACACAGTGTATTGTGTGTATAGTGTTATACGGTGTATTGTGTGTGTATATGTGTATACATTGTGTATTGTGTGTATAGTGTTACACAGTTGTATTGTGTGTATAGTGTTATACGTGATTGTAAGTGTAGTGTTAACGTGTATTGTGTGTATAGTGTTACACAGTGTATTGTGTGTTAGTGTTATACGGTGTATTGTTGTGTATAGTGTTACACAGTGTATTGTGTGTAAGTGTTACACAGTGTATTGTGTGTAGTGTTATACAGTGATGTGTAGTGTTAGTGTATTGGTTAGTGTTAACAGAGTATTGTGTGTTAGTGTATTTGTGTAGTGTTGTATTGTATGTGTATAGTGTTACAGTGTATTGTGTGTAGTGTTACACGTGTATTGTGTAGTTTTAAGTGTTATAGTGTGTATGTTAGTGTATAGTGTTAGGTGTAGGTTTGTGTGTATAGTGTTACACAGTGTATTGTGTGTAGTGTTATACGGTGTATTGTGTGTATAGTGTTACACAGTGTATTGTGTGTATAGTGTTACACAGTGTATTGTGTGTAAGTGTTAAGTGTTTTGTGTTATAGTGTTATATGTGTATTGTGTGTATGTTAACGTGTATTTTTGTGTATAGTGTTACACAGTGTATTGTGTGTATAGTGTTACACAGTGTATTGTGTGTATAGTGTTACACAGTGTAGTGTGTAGTGTTAGTGTATTGTGTGTATAGTGTTACACAGTGTATTGTGTGTAAGTGTTATAGTGTATTTGTGTGTATAGTGTTACAGTGTATTGTGTGTATAGTGTTACACAGTGTATTGTGTGTTATGTGTTATACGGTGTATTGTGTGTATAGTGTTATACGTGTATTGTGTGTATAGTGTTACACAGTGTATTGTGTGTATAGTGTTATACAGTGTATTGTGTGTATAGTGTTACACAGTTATTGTGTGTATAGTGTTACACGGGTGTATTGTGTGTGTATAGTTACACAGTGTTTTGTGTATAGTGTTACACAGTGTATTGTGTGTGAGTGTTATACGGTATATTGTGTGTGTAAGTTAGTGTATTGTGTGTATAGTGTTACACAGTGTTTGTGTGTAGTGTTATACGGTGTATTGTGTGTGTATAGGTTAGTGTATTGTGTGTATAGTGTTACACGTGTATTGTGTGTAGGTTATACGGTTATTGTGGTGTTAGTGTTAGTGTATTGTGTGTATAGTGTTACACAGTGTATTTGTGTAGTGTTATACGGTGTATTGTGTGTGTATAGTGTTAACAGTGTATGTTTATGTGTTACACAGTGTATTGTGTGTAAGTGTTAACAGTGTGTTATTTGTGTTGTTGTATAGTGTTACACAGTGTATTGTTGTAGTGTTATCGGTGTATTGTGTGTATAGTGTTACACAGTGTATTGTGTGTAAGGTTAACGTGTATTGTGTTAAGTGTTATAGGTATGTGAGTGTGTAGTGTTAGTGTATTGGTGTATAGTGTTACACAGTGTATTGTGTGTATGTTATACGGTGTATTGTGTTGTTATGTTACACAGTGTATTGTGTGTATAGTGTTACACAGTGTATTGTGTGTAGAGTGTTATACAGTATATTGTGAGTGTGTAGTGTTAGTGTATTGTGTGTATAGTGTTACACAGTGTATTGTGTGTAGTGTTATACAGGTGTATTGTGTGTATAGTGTTACACAGTGTATTGTGTGTATAGTGTTACACAGTGTATTGTGTGTAGAGTGTTATACGGTATATTGTGAGTGTGTAGTGTTAGTTAGTGTGTATTAGTGTGTATAGTGTTACACAGTGTATTGTGTGTATAGTGTTACACAGTGTATTGTGTGGTGTTATAGTGTTATACAGTGTTATTGTTGTGTGTATAGTGTTACACAGTGTATTGTGTGTAGAGTGTTATAC
This sequence comes from Allobates femoralis, assembly GCA_033576535.1. NCBI lineage: Eukaryota > Metazoa > Chordata > Amphibia > Anura > Aromobatidae > Allobates > Allobates femoralis. Next base: position 172,898,247 of record JARQOC010000007.1, read on the forward strand.
GGTTTATGTGTGTGTAGTGTTAGTGTATTGTGTGTATAGTGTTACACAGTGTATTGTGTGTAGAGTGTTATACGGTGTATTGTGAGTGTTAGTGTTACAGTGTATTGTGTGTATAGTGTTACACAGTGTATTGTGTGTAAGTATGTGTTATACGTGTAATATTGTGAGTGTGTTAGTGATTGTAGTGTATTGTTAGTGTATAGTGTTATCACAGTGTATTGTGTGTAGTGTTATACGGTGTATTGTGTGTGTATAGTGTTACACAGTGTATTGTGTGTATAGTGTTACACAGTGTATTGTGTGTAGAGTGTTATACGGTATATTGTGAGTGTGTAGTGTTAGTGTATTGTGTGTATAGTGTTACACAGTGTATTGTGTGTAGTGTTATACGGTGTATTGTGTGTGTATAGTGTTACACAGTGTATTGTGTGTATAGTGTTACACAGTGTATTGTGTGTAGAGTGTTATACGGTATATTGTGAGTGTGTAGTGTTAGTGTATTGTGTGTATAGTGTTACACAGTGTATTGTGTGTAGTGTTATACGGTGTATTGTGTGTATAGTGTTACACAGTGTATTGTGTGTATAGTGTTACACAGTGTATTGTGTGTAGAGTGTTATACAGTATATTGTGAGTGTGTAGTGTTAGCGTATTGTGTGTATAGTGTTACACAGTGTATTGTGTGTAGTGTTATACAGTGTATTGTGTGTATAGTGTTACACAGTGTATTGTGTGTATAGTGTTACACAGTGTATTGTGTGTATAGTGTTACACAGTGTATTGTGTGTAGTGTTATACGGTGTTTGTATTGTGTGTATAGTGTTACACAGTGTATTGTGTGTATAGTGTTACACAGTGTATTGTGTGTATAGTGTTACACAGTGTATTGTGTGTAGAGTGTTATACAGTATATTGTGAGTGTGTAGTGTTAGCGTATTGTGTGTATAGTGTTACACAGTGTATTGTGTGTAGTGTTATACAGTGTATTGTGTGTATAGTGTTACACAGTGTATTGTGTGTATAGTGTTACACAGTGTATTGTGTGTAGAGTGTTATACGGTATATTGTGAGTGTGTAGTGTTAGTGTATTGTGTGTATAGTGTTACACAGTGTATTGTGTGTAGTGTTATACGGTGTATTGTGTGTGTATAGTGTTACACAGTGTATTGTGTGTATAGTGTTACACAGTGTATTGTGTGTAGAGTGTATCGGTATATTGTGAGTTGTGTAGTGTTAGTGTACATTGTGTTAGTGTTAACGTGTATTGTGTGTAGTGTTACACAGTGTATTGTGTGTATAGTGTTAACAGTGTATTGTGTGTAGAGTGTTATACGGTATATTGTGAGTGTGTGTGTTAGTGTATGTGTGTATAGTGTTACACGTGTATTGTGTGTAGTGTTATACGGTGTATGTGTGTGTATAGTGTTACACAGTGTATTGTGTGTATAGTGTTACACAGTGTATTGTGTGTAGAGTGTTATACGGTATATTGTGAGTGTGTAGTGTTAGTGTATTGTGTGTATAGTGTTACACAGTGTATTGTGTGTAGTGTTATACGGTGTATTGTGTGTGTATAGTGTTACACAGTGTATTGTGTGTATAGTGTTACACAGTGTATTGTGTGTAGAGTGTTATACAGTATATTGTGAGTGTGTAGTGTTAGCGTATTGTGTGTATAGTGTTACACAGTGTATTGTGTGTAGTGTTATACAGTGTATTGTGTGTATAGTGTTACACAGTGTATTGTGTGTATAGTGTTACACAGTGTATTGTGTGTATAGTGTTACACAGTGTATTGTGTGTAGTGTTATACGGTGTATTGTGTGTATAGTGTTACACAGTGTATTGTGTGTATAGTGTTACACAGTGTATTGTGTGTATAGTGTTACACAGTGTATTGTGTGTAGAGTGTTTATACAGTATATTGTGAGTGTGTAGTGTTAGCGTATTGTGTGTATAGTGTTACACAGTGTATTGTGTGTAGTGTTATACAGTGTATTGTGTGTATAGTGTTACACAGTGTATTGTGTGTATAGTGTTACACAGTGTATTGTGTGTAGAGTGTTATACGGTATATTGTGAGTGTGTAGTGTTAGTGTATTGTGTGTATAGTGTTACACAGTGTATTGTGTGTAGTGTTATACGGTGTATTGTGTGTGTATAGTGTTACACAGTGTATTGTGTGTATAGTGTTACACAGTGTATTGTGTGTATAGTGTTATATGGTGTATTGTGTGTAGAGTGTTATACGGTATATTGTGAGTGTGTAGTGTTAGTGTATTGTGTGTATAGTGTTACACAGTGTATTGTGTGTATAGTGTTATATGGTGTATTGTGTGTAGAGTGTTATACGGTATATTGTGAGTGTGTAGTGTTAGTGTATTGTGTGTATAGTGTTACACAGTGTATTGTGTGTAGTGTTATACGGTGTATTGTGTGTGTATAGTGTTACACAGTGTATTGTGTGTATAGTGTTACACAGTGTATTGTGTGTAGAGTGTTATACGGTATATTGTGAGTGTGTAGTGTTAGTGTATTGTGTGTATAGTGTTACACAGTGTATTGTGTGTAGTGTTATACAGTGTATTGTGTGTGTATAGTGTTACACAGTGTATTGTGTGTATAGTGTTACACAGTGTATTGTGTGTATAGTGTTATACGGTGTATTGTGTGTGTATAGTGTTATACAGTGTATTGTGTGTATAGTGTTACACAGTGTATTGTGTGTATAGTGTTACACAGTGTATTGTGTGTATAGTGTTACACAGTGTATTGTGTGTAGTGTTATACGGTGTATTGTGTGTGTATAGTGTTACACAGTGTATTGTGTGTATAGTGTTACACAGTGTATTGTGTGTAGAGTGTTATACGGTATATTGTGAGTGTGTAGTGTTAGTGTATTGTGTGTATAGTGTTACACAGTGTATTGTGTGTATAGTGTTACACAGTGTATTGTGTGTAGTGTTATACGGTGTATTGTGTGTGTATAGTGTTACACAGTGTATTGTGTGTATAGTGTTACACAGTGTATTGTGTGTAGAGTGTTATACGGTATATTGTGAGTGTGTAGTGTTAGTGTATTGTGTGTATAGTGTTACACAGTGTATTGTGTGTAGTGTTACACAGTGTATTGTGTGTATAGTGTTACACAGTGTATTGTGTGTAGAGTGTTATACGGTATATTGTGAGTGTGTAGTGTTAGTGTATTGTGTGTATAGTGTTACACAGTGTATTGTGTGTATAGTGTTACACAGTGTATTGTGTGTAGAGTGTTATACGGTATATTGTGAGTGTATAGTGTTAGAGTATTGTGTGTGTATAGTGTTATTGTCAGTGGCGTAACTTCAGGCCCAGGAGCGAAAGCTCCAACGGGCCCCCAATTATTGCAACTCTTTAATAGTGTTGTCTTTTTCTATAGGCCAAAGGGACTTTTGGGGCCCCCTAGACTGCAGGCCCTGGGTCCGATCGCAACCCCTGCACCTATTGTAGATACGCCCCTGGTTATTGTAGTGTTACACGGTGTATTATGTGTATAGTGTATTGTCAGGAGCCGCCATTGCCCCTCAGGTCTGATAACTAGTGATGTGTCGTTCGCGAACGATCCGACACATTGAGCCGGCTCTTTCATGTGACTGATAAGAGCCGACTCTTCACAGTGAACGAGCCAGAGAGCCGTTTTTTTTTTTTTTTTTTTTTTTATCCTCTGCTGGCAGCTTTATTAAGCCTGACTGTGACTGGGAGGAGCAGCCAGGAGATAAGTGAGCTAACACTGGAAGTGTAAACAAAGTTTCCAACACATGGCTGAAGCCCCTTCTCCCAATTAAAGCTATACACACACATTGTTTCTTCCTTAGGGCAGTGGGCACAAGACCACCAGCATGTTTATGGGTTAAGTTTCCCTGACCTTATCTGGCATATGGGATGTGTAGGAGGACTCAGCTTGTTTATTATCATTGATCATCTTCTCAGTCTTTAGTCAGGAGGACACTGCAGGGGGAGAATAGACCTGTTGTTGGGTAAGGAATATGATTTTAGGCAAAACGTGGAGAGATATAGCCGCAGCTTCAATAATTGTATATACAGACAGTGTAATAGGAAGTCAGCACATAGTGCCCAGTGTAGTTGGCCTACTGACATCCATGACTGGTGTTTAACCCCTTAAGTTTTTTTTTCTGGTATAAAAAAAAGAGAAAATCTTTAACAAAATGTTCTGCCTCCATCTCTTCAATGTTTAGTGGAAGGAGCTGTGTGTGTGTGTGTGTGTGTGTGTGTGTGTATATATATCGTGTGTGTGTATATATCATGTGTGTGTATATATCATATGTGTGTATTTATCATATGTGTGTGTGTATATATATCGTGTGTGTGTGTATATATCATGTGTGTATATATCATGTGTGTGTATTTATCATATGTGTGTGTATATATATCATGTGTGTGTGTATATATCATGTGTGTGTGTATATATCATATGTGTGTGTATTTATCATATGTGTGTGTGTGTATATATCATGTGTGTATATATCATGTGTGTATATATCATGTGTGTGTATTTATCATGTGTGTGTATTTATCATATGTGTGTGTGTGTATATATCATGTGTGTATATATCATGTGTGTGTATATATCATATGTGTGTGTATATATTATGTGTGTGTGTATATATCATGTGTGTGTGTGTATATCGTGTGTATTTATCATGTGTGTGTATATGTATCGTGTGTGTATATCTTGTGTGTATGTATATGTGTACAGTATGTGTGTACAATGTGTGTACAGTATGTGTGTACAATGT